>JAQJVL010003829.1:0-54098 GCA_035578905.1 Stictocephala bisonia
CATTAGTGCGCTCCCCACCCACCCATACACTTCCCAGTGTCCTACCCCCATAAAGTATATACTTGAATTAAAGCTCTCGGTCTGAAACCTCCAAGAAAATTCACAAAATTGTTAAATACATTGTTTAAAATAACAACACAATTATGAACATTTAACAAATTTGTACATCAATTCTGGATCTAAATAAAGGGGTGCCAATCTAAATATGCCACAGACCAATGTCTCTACACAGGTACATAGAAAAAAGTACCTGCCCAAGCTGGATTCAAATTGAAAATCTTCTGCACTGTGCCAAGCTTATTGCAACGCCTTAGACCGCTTGCCCATTGCAACACTATTCGTGGCTCATTATTTTTACAATAATAGGCAATGATTTATATAATTATGTCTAAACATGCAGAGTTAATCTGGGTTTTATATGTTTATCAGAACTTTGTAAACTATTTTGGTTTACAACAATTATTTCCATATATATCGTGGAAGATCGGCTCTTGTGGTACATGACCTATGGTGACAATTTATGTAAGATGATAATAAAAGCTAAAACCACAAAAATAAATTGCACTTAAATCCGCCAAGAAGGTTCGAGTAGGCCAAGCACCAGATTTTTAAGCAAATTATGAATTTTTTTTGAGTAGGCCTATATATATATATATATACAGGGTGTCCCGTTAGTAGGGTGAGGCAGCCAAACTTCAGAAGGCTATTCTAAAGGTCAAATCAAACAAAAAAATTTCATGTAACCATATGGTATATCTCACTCGCTTTTGTCTAACTGTAAGTATTTGATTTTTACAAAAAGCTTTTAATTAATATCTGTGTAGTAAAAGATTAGGTTGGATAACTTGGTTAGTAAGAGTATGTTTTTTTGGGTCCAAAATAGTTTTATCGTAAAACCAATATTCTTGTTTGCACCATACGTTGTCACATGTGTGGAAAATGTTAGGTTTGGTCTATATTAGTAACGTTTTATTAGGTTAGATTAACCAAAACTAATATAATACAACCATCCTAGGCACTCAAAACCAAACCTGTTTATTTTGAAGTTTCTTACCACCTACCAGTACAACATTTGAAAACTTTGTATGAAATAGGTCAAGAATTGGCTATATTTTTACAAAATATACTAGGGCCTACTTATTCTGCGGAAATTATAGATTTTTACCGAAAAATTAGAAAAAACCAATGTCACAGAACTTTTAACATTTTTAAAATATTATCGTTACCGGTAATTTAAATAATACTTCAGTCGTCTTTTTATAAATTTGATGTGTTTTTAAGCTGAATATTAATTTGATAACTATTTTGGTATTTAACATTTATTTCTCAAGTTATAATGGTGATACTAATAACCTACGCGGTTAATCATGATTAGTGGCCATTGAGCTGACACGATCATTATAAACACAAACTATTAGCACCAAAACCTGAATTCATATGTTCCCCTGCCGGAGGGACGGCCGGCAGGCTCCCGAATTTATTGCAAATTAAACTTTTTGTTCAGTAATCAGAAAATTAGGATAAGGTTAGGTTGGTCAGGCTAAATAAAACGGGGATTTCTCGAGCCGAAAAATAATTTTATTGAAAGACCAATCATATAATTGTGTTAAGCATAAAAAAAAACATGTAAAATGAAAAAATAGCAGTTTTTAAAGAAGTTGGGTTTTTTATTTTCAGATAAAAAACTAGTTTTTCGCAGTTGAAATGTACCTTCTTTGGAGATATGATCTCATATTTTACCACTTTTTCAACATCAAATTAATTGTACAATTATCAAAAGTAGCTAGAAAGTGCATGTAGGCCCCTACCCCTCGCCTAACAGAATGCAACCTACCTAATTTTAGAAACAATACCAAAAATATCCTAACAAAACCTAATCTAATCATGTCTTGATTCTGTACTGATCATTAGTGTTACTTTACCTCTCCTAACATATTCCTCGCATCTTCAAAATGCATTCTTGCTTAAATTATTGTTGATATATTGTAAACTCAATGCTTGTATGGTAATAAATACGTTAAAAGTCTTCTTACTAATTAATTTTTAGTTTGTTCTATTCTGTGGCAGTGAGTGAGAGTTTTTGCTGATTTGTTATTTAGGTACCATTGCATTATTTATTGTTCAATGTTATTTTGTCTTTAAAATTAAGTTCGGTATTGTGCTGCCTTTGATATGTTGTAATGAACCTCATATGTATTTATTATCATTTCTC
Source organism: Stictocephala bisonia (assembly GCA_035578905.1). NCBI lineage: Eukaryota > Metazoa > Arthropoda > Insecta > Hemiptera > Membracidae > Stictocephala > Stictocephala bisonia. Next base: position 2,213 of record JAQJVL010003829.1, read on the forward strand.
TGTGTTATTCTAGTTTTTGTTTCAAGGCGTTGTGTGTATATAATGTTTATTACAAGATTTATATTGTTGTTATATTTATATCTATATAAACTTCAGTTTATTCTATTTTGTTGTTTTTGCTTAAGTAGGCAGCTTTTGTTGTACTAGCCCTAGTAATTAGTTTTGTCTGTTTCAATCAGCCACATTAAATTTGATGTAAAATGGTGTATAGCCGAAAACAAATATATAAAAAAAAACATACACAGACCAGCACTATACCAATGTTGACATGCTCCAAAATGATCTAATTGCAATGATCGAATTTTTTTCTTTTCCTATAGGTAAAAAATTAACCTTAATTGAAAAATACTACTTTTCCCCAAAAAAATTTTAATATAGGCCTTAGGGCCTACTTTGAAAATTACTGATTTTGTGAGAGCTTTGAGAAAACAACTAGAATTTTCTATTCATATTAAATGTGAATGTGAATAGAATTCCTATAGTGCCTAACTATAGGAAAGAGCACATTAGGTGCTCTTTCCTATAGTTAGGCTTACCTAAAAATACAAGATTTTTGAAAAATAGACCCAATATTCTTAAAACGTTGGATTTTTAAAATTAAAAATAATACAGTAGACTCTCAGTTATTCGAGGTAATTGCGACCGAGACCTCCTCGGATATGTAAAAACTCTGATAATACGAAGGTAATGGTAAAAATAATATAAAAGCCACAAAAAAGTAAAAAAATAGTTTAAAAAAGCAAAAGAGTGTAAATATAGTTACAGTTCTGTAAAAAAGCAGGAACATCAGGTTATGTCTTTTAACAATTGTATTACCACAGGATGACAAGAAGTTGGGAATAAGTATTCTATTTTAAATTACCACAACAGTCGGTAAAAACTACAATAATGGAATTTAATAGTAAAAATCTAATGTAATGTCCATAGGTAGCAAATTCTAGTGTTACATTTGTTGACAACGAAACCTTTCGTATTTCATCTATCTACGGTCCAAGGTAGTATTTTCAACTTGGTTTTAAGAGCAGGGTACCGTTCAGTCCAATTACTGAACAAAATTATCATATTTTTATCCTGTCGTTTAGCACAATCTGCATTAGTCTCTTAATATTGCAGAGAACCATTAAACATTTTAATGGAAAAAATTATCATATCAATACCATTTTTGTCGTACTCCACGACGAAAACACTGATTGATTCATTTCAATTTCGTTATAAGCAACTGAAACCATTTTCCACTCATTTCAAAATACTTTAATTAAATATTGAACAATAACAGTAACAACAATAAATTACAACAATATTTCCAAAACTGTATTGTAAAATCACAAAAGTCAGCGCACTAAAACGGCCACATTTAGTGCGAGAGCAGTCGACTAAGCCAAATGTGTTAGGTGGTGACGTGTCATGATTAAATGCATTTGGATAGAAAAATTATTCCTATAGTATAAGTACAATATCATAAATACGTCTCATGACAGCCCTGCAGCACCTTAACCTCGCACCAACAGCCAGTAGAGACAATGATTATTTGTCAAACGATTATATGATGTGTCGCACTATAGTTTTCCTTTTATTATTACCTTTATATTTATTTTTCATCGTCTGATAACTAGCTCGGTTGACCCTGAGGCTCGGTTAATCGGGGCTCGGATAACTGAGATTCTACTGTAGCAAGTTATTTTTGGTTATTCTGTAGTATTACTTATTCAACCTCAAATCTTTCCATACTTTGATAATACATTTTTGGGATGCTAAATACCAATATTTAGTAAAAATTAGGTGTCAGAAATATAGTTAGTAGCCTATCATTAGTATAAACCAAAGCCGCCCATATATATCGTGCCGCGGCAGTTATGGTTAAGTTAGGTTATCATAGTCTATTGTAGAATGTTTGTACAAATTCTGCTGACTGAAAAGTGGTTTGCAACAGTGAAAATACGTTAGTACAGGTTCATGCTACAGTATAACCTAACCAATGAATTTAGAATTTGCTATATTTTTACGAGACATGCTGTTTATTCCGTGGAAAATGTAATTTAACAATAAATTTGAAAAAACCAATGTCACAACTTGGGAATATTTCTGTCATATGTCCGTTAATTTAAATGGTATTTCAAATCCTTTTTTATTCTGATTTGTTTATTTGCGCTGAATACAAATTTGAAAACCATTTTGGTCTATTACAATTATTTCTTGAGATATAATGGAAAAACTACATTCGCAGCGAATCATAATTATCGGCCATTACGTGATCATTATATACAACAACTATTAACTTAAACACAAAAACCGAATTCACCTATAATCATGCCGGAGTGACGGTCAGCAGGCCGTTACGGAGGCTAAACACCTAAATTTAACCCAAGTTAAGAATTAAACCATGTATTTGACAGAAAAATTTGAAAAAACGAATATCACAACTTTTAAATTTTTAACATATTTCCATTAATTTTAATGGTATTTTAATCCTCTTTGTGTTATTTTGCGCTGAATACAAATTTGAAAAATATTTTGGTCTGTTAAAATTATTTCTCGAGATTTAACAAAAAACTACATTCGCGGTGAATCCCGATAAGCATTAAGCGATCATTATATACAACAAATATTAATCACAAAACCTGAATTCACCTATATTCCCGCCCGAGTTATGGCCAGCAGGCCTTCACGGAGACCAAACATTCGAATTTAATACAAATTTTACAAATTTTTGTTGAATAAATTATCAACTAGGATAAGTTAGGTTATGTTTGGTTAGGTCATTAGAAAATGAATTTTTCGGGCTGATAAAATAATTTTACTGTATAACCAATTGTATATTTGTGTTTAGTATTAAAGAAACGTGAAATGAAAAAAAAATTTGCCAAAAATAACAATTTTTTAGAAAGTTGCTTTTTTTCCACGATCAGATAAAAAACTAGTTTTCCGAATTTTTGTTTAAACGAGTTTTCTGCAGATGAAATCAACCTCATCAATAGATATAAACTCATATTTCACTACTTTTTCAAGAAGAAATCATATTTTCAGAGATGGCAAGAAAGTGCATAATTACCAAAACTTATTATCACTTTGCAACACTTAATTTTCATGTTCTAACTAGCCTACCCTAAATGAGGACTACCACATCATCATATGAAAAGAATTGAAGTTGACTAAGTAATTGTCCAGTTTTGACCAATTTTTAAATAAATAAGCATAATGGGTTTTCCAGGGTTCAAATCGCCTCCTGAAAAATAATCTCATTTCCATCACTTTTCCATCAATAAATCTTATTTCCATTAGAATCTATAAAATGCTTAGTTACAAGGAAACATTCTCTTAACGGCCTTAACCAATTCTTTAGGCCTAACCGACAAAATAATAGCCGTTTTATTAGCTAGAGCTAAAAGAATTGTGAATTTATTGCAATCTTAAATCATCAATACTCTTAAAGAAGGTAACAACCTCACCGATGAAATATGGGAGACTTTTCAGAGGATATAGCAAACAGGATCTTGAACTTACCCGTCTGGTCTGTGACATCAAATGACAAATATACTGACTGACGAGTAACGACTGTGGTAAAACAAAAACACAATTTAATTTATCGAAGGTTGTTTCAATTTTCAATTCAAATACCTAACCAGCTGAAATGCATTTTATAATTTTGCAAACGGAAACAACCAGGAGCCAGGACCAACCATAACCAAAAACAACGGCTAGTAAGTAGCAACACGGACAAATTCCACGACACAACGTGGCCCACAACATCATCATGCAAACATGCACCTATCCTATTCTTCACTGTTGTATCATAAAAGGTCTTTGTTTCTATTAATATCCATCGATCTGTCTGTGTTCAGTACTATAATCATAGACCTTGGTCATGCTATAAGTGTGTGTACTGTTTAGTAGACGCGGGGGAAGGTTGTGTGGAGTAACTAAGTCTTTAATTTATCAATTTTTAAAAAGACGACTGTAAATACAAAGATGTAGCTGCTGGTAGTTATTTTAACCATAACCATCAAGAACTACTGGACTACTTCCATTTATTATGATTCATTTTAATTTTTTTCCTCAATTTGTGAGCTGTTTTTGTGGCCCAAATTGAATTGCTATTTATTTATTTATTTAAATTCCCACGGTATAACCATTTTGCAAAATACATTACTTAAGATGACTAACAATAGCAAATGCTCATAAAAATAGTACAGTATGAAAAATCTAATTCAACAACTAACCATGCCTATGACATAATAAATGAACAGGCATAACAAAAATTTAACTAAAACAATGTGAAACATAACAAAAGTGTTATCAATAACAATAGTGCTATAATAAGTAATAATATAACAAGTAATAAAAAAATAATAATGCAACAACGTTAACAATAAGAATAACAATGATAACAATAATAGACTAAATCAACAAAGATAACAATGGAATAATGGAGTAACTAATAATATAATACTGTGTAGGACTCGACAAGCTCATACTGACTCAAATGTTTCCAGCCTCACTGTCAACACAAAAAGTCTCAAAGCTCCCAGTCGATTGCAGAAAAAGTTAACTCCACTGCACACCTCGTTGCCAAGCCGAAGTATTCTTGGGACAGAGCTGAACTGCAGATAGTTGCGGTTTAAGTGGCCCAGCTCAAACAGGCGGCGTGACCTTGTGTCAGAAGGGAGACGAAATGCAATTCGCTCCAAGAGAGCGGGGCAGACTACCACAAAGTTAAGAATCTTGTAAAGAAAGACAACATCTGCAACCTCCCTTCTAACGACCAATGGATGTAGCCGGAGCAAGTTCAGATGCCTATCAGGCTCTCTCCAGTCCAAATACCTAAAGAATTTATTTTGCACAGACTGCAGTCTGTCAATGAGGCCCAGTTGGTAAGGAGGCCAAACAATTGAAGCGTATTCGAGAAGCTGGAGGAAAGGGGACTTGCAGAGGAGTACAGATCGGAGCTTACAAGCCAAAAAGCGGACGGTGGTGGGGTAACTGGATTTAGTAGCTGTTTGCAATACATTTCAGTCCAATGAAATATCATATGCTAATTCAACTTGTGAAGCTTATTTGTGGAACTGAAGTTTGAAATATTCTACTAGGCTCCTTGTTTGTGGCGTCTACATACCTCCTCAATCATCCTCTCAAGATTATATTAATTTCTCTACTATGCTTGATGAGATCATTGCAACTTCCAGCGAATTTCAATACATCCTTATAATTGGGGACTTCAATCTTCCTGGCTTCAACTGGATGTCGGACACTCCACAGGCTACTTTTGCCTCACACAGAACTATCTTGGATATGGCCTCGTTGCTTGGCATTAGGCAGATGAGTGAAGTTCTGAGTGGCAGAGGAGTTCAGTTGGACCTAGTGTTTGCCACTCAGCAAGATTTTTCTGTTACTCTCACTAGCGATCCTTTCCTGCCATTCGAAGACTGTCATCCTCCCCTTTGTATCACAGGTACCATAGGCAGTATCAATCTACCTATTCAACGCCCACAATATGTTCACGATACGAGGAAATGTAACCTCGAGAATGTCAAGAATGAAATCTTGGGTGGTGCAGTTATCATTGACTACGAATGCGATGATGTGAACGGTGTCTTTCCAGTTTCTTCTCTCAACTCGGCAACTGTATAAAATTGAATTCCCCCTTGACGAGTGTTGGGAGCTTCCCGTTTCCCAAATGGTTTACTAAGGAGTTAAAAGACATGGTTGTCCTCAAGAAAACATTGCATGCACAATATGAGAAACCCTCACGGAATTCGACTACTACTACAGTGCATGTAGCAGTGTGCGTGATCAGTGTAAAATCCTTTCTAGAGCTTCTAAGGCTAACTACGTCCACTTTGTTGACTCAGCTATCTCATCTAAGGTAAACGTCTTTTGGAGCTTTGTCAGCGATTTAAGACGAAAATCTTCTATCCCGAGTGAGATGAACTTCGGTGACTCAGTGTCTTCCCATCCAGGAACGATGTGTAATATGTTCAGCACATTCTTCTCTTCTGTGTATGCACCTGCTGACAACAGATCACCACTAACAAAGGCAGATGACACGCCTTTTACCTTCTCCGAGGTCTCAGTTACTGCTGAAGCAATCCATAAAAGGCTGAGAGCTCTCGACGCTTCTAAGGAATGCGGTTCAGATAACATTACTCCTGGAGTGCTGAAGCATTGCCGCACCGAATTAGCCCCATACTTCCTTTTTGTTTAACTTGAGTCTGGCGTTTTGTTTAACTTGAGAGGGTTTAGTAGTGGACATCCTTCAGCCAATCTTCAAGAACATCATCATTGAAGAACAGCATGGCTTTATGGCGGGGAGATCTACTGTTATGTTCTTGAGGCTTTCAGTCGTAGGTGGCAAGTTGATGCTGTTAACATCGATTTTAGCAAGGCGTTTGACAGGATCAGTCACACTCAACTACTTAATAAACTGGAGATTATGGTGTCTTGGGAACTATGCTGGCATGGTTCCGTAGCTATATTTCCGACCATAAGCTGGTGGTTCGCTTTGCTAATCAAACTTCTGACGCCTTTGTCCCCCAGCTTCTGGTGTGCCTCAGGGCTCCCACCTTGGCTCACTTTTGTTTTCTATATTTATTAATGACATCAAGGAGGTCACCAAAGTTCCTTTCTTACTGTTTGCTGACGACATAAAACTTTTTCTTGAAGTATCCTCCAGCGCAGATTGCGAAAATCTTCAGCAAGCTCTTAACTGTGTATCGAAATGGTGTCAGTGCAACGGGATGTCCATTAATGCCAGTAGATAAAAAGTACGGGTTTCAGATCCAGGTCTCTATAGTATCACGGAAAATGAAGGCGCTAGCATTTTTCCGCAGAAAACCGGATCCTTTAGCAGTTTCAATGTACGTATATGCAAAGTCTACAAGTAATACTTTAAGTAGTATCACACTCTTGCAGGATGTGGCTCACCACATCAATCTTATCGCTTGTGTCACAAAGGCGAAATATCAGCTTGCTTCTTATTGTTAATAATATAAAGATTATATACTTCCATCTACTAAAAAAGCGATGGAATGGGATTGTAACCCATGGTTACTAACATGCCCGTAGAAACTCAATTTACGGCATTGGATGGGCTCAACCCAACCGTAGTGCAATTTAAAAACCTCGTACTGGGCGAACCTTCTTCTTGATTACGGTAACTCCTACGCCAGGTAAGTAATGTTAAGTTAGTTTTGAGTAAACTCTTTTACCGTCAACCTTTAAAAAACAATCTGTAAAGTAAATTCTGTTATTATATGGACACTTTTGTGAGTTTACATAACTACAATTTATTAACGGCTATCTCCAGCTCTGTGTGATAGAATACCGTACCATCGAGGTGAGGACGGCCCAAATTTAATAAAAAATTGTCCCACTGTTCTCCAAGGCAACCGTAAAACGCGTAAGTCCTGCAGCTTGGGGCTGGACTAAACCCCGTAAGACCTCGAGTCACAGTCCGGGCCCTCGTAAGGTTCGTGTATGATTGAATGTTACACTCTATGGCTGGACAGTATCCGTAGGTCCCGTGTGTGAGGGAGATTGACTTACAAAAAAAAAAAAAAAAAAAAAAACACACAGAAAACCTACTGTAAAAAAACAGAACCAAAAAATAATAAAACAAATGTATATATAAAAACCCCTTTGTAAGTCTGTACGTCACATTGAAAGGCTTCTCTAAGTAAAGTGATGTCTTTACTTACTGAGGGACCCAAAAAAGTACAACAATTTTTAAAAATCTAAATAATACTGGGATGTAGCATTTTGTTATGGAGTGGCTACCACCGTATAGAGCGAGGTTGGGGCTCATTACACTAAAATACCCGTTGGGGATACCAGTCCTCTATCAGGCGCGTCCCATGGGAATTGGGCAATGCCCTCCAGTTTTGCCTTCAGCTTACTTGAGGCCGAGGGTAGTGAGGAATTAAATACTCACCGTGAAAAAAACTGGTTAAATCAAAAACAAACACAATAATAAAATCTGCGAGAAAGATCATGGTATAGTACAGAATCAGGAAGTGATCTTAGTAAGATATGGTAAAACTTTCTATAAAAAGAGTAAATTCCGTCCAAAAGTAAGAAAAAAATCAAAGATACATACAAATTTCAGAAAAAGAGTCATTTTAAATCAAAATGTGTTGAAAAATGTCTCAAATCAAGGAAGAACTACCAACATAGTACTCTCCAAACCCCTTAAAATTGAGTCAAAATGTCCATAAATAGGGATATTTGTGTACAAAATATGTTATAATTCCCTAGAAATATTTCAATTCAGTACCATAACAATGATATTTGTTCTAAACATTAAAAAACCCCTTTAAAATACTCTTATATAACCTTTATAAACTTAGTTTGAGCTCAAAACAACGTACAAAACTGATGTAACACTTGTAAATTAATTGTTTAACCTATATAATTATTTAGTTGGCTTTGCACTTACTGCTACATGACTCCAAACATTTGGCAAATTGTAAATAGCCAATAGGTTACAATAGAAAAGTTGTTAAAATTAACAAAAGTCAAAAAATGTCCCATTTTTTGAGTTTGGTAATTTTAACTGAACTTTTCGGATGTTTGCTAACCTAACTTTTTCTGTGTTCATTGTTTTTAAACCTAACTTTTTCTGTGTTCATTTTTCTTAAACCTAACTTTTTCTGTGTTCATTGTTTTTAAACCTAACCTTTTCTCGTATTTTTTAGTTGTATAGCAGAATTTCTATTACACTACTAGCTGATTCTTATTTTCTATGTTTAGTTTGGATGTTTTCCACCAACGGCTCTCATATTTCTAGAGAAAACAGAATTTTAGAAAACATTTTAGGTCTTTAGCTATATTAAACCTATCTTACAGTGTAATAATGTTATTTTAAAACATGATTATATGTAGCAATAGTGTTTTTATGATGGATGGGTAGTTCTCTAGTAGTTTTGTCTGTAGGATGAGTAGTGGGTGTAGAGTGTGTCCTAAGGAATCGTGTGTGCAGAGGTAGGTGGATTGGTCTATTAAGAGTCATGTGTGTTTGGTGATTGGGTGGAATATCACAGGTTTTATGTAATGTTCAAGTGGATGGTGTATCAGAGGTGTTGAATGTTGAGTAGGTGGGCGACCAACTAAGAGTCTTATATGTAGAGTGTGTGGTTGGTCTTTTGTGTGTTGAGTAGGTAGATGGTAAGTCGAGAGTGATGAATGTTACGTAGGTAGGTAGGTAGGTTGTTCATGTGTGTTGGTGGTCTATCAAAGGTTATATGTAATGGTTAGGTGGATGATCTATCAAGAGTAATGTGTAGGCATATGGTCCATCAAGAGATGTGTGTGTTTGGTAGGTGGGTGGACTGTTAAGTCTGTCGTATGTAGGCTAACCTAGTCTAGGCCTATATGTAACCTAACTTGGTAAAACCTTCAAATCATGTTTAAGATTTACTATATTATGTTATTTTATGTTAGGCTACGTAGTAATAGGCTCAATTAATTGTAAATATATTAAATATTACATAATAGTATAATTTGAATTACCAGGTATGAGTAGAATCAAATAGGTTACATTAGAACTTTCCAGTAACTTCATGAAACTATGCAACTTTTAGGTTATAATTAATAGTTAGTTATGTGTAAATATTACCAAATAGACTACTTAAAACAATAAACTTATTTCATTTATGCTTTAATATTAAACTTTTGACAATTGTAGGATAAAAGATGTCATACTGTCGTATTTTGATAGACTGACGACAGAATGTTCTATAACGTTCTTTTTGTTGTAATATGTTCCATGGCTTCTGGAACATTCGGTTCCAGAAGTTTGTTCTTGAAATTCTAGATTGTAACAAATGTATATAAGGCGGTTGCACCACTGCTAGTTTAGTTTAGTTTTCAGTTTTCAGTCAGTGAGTGATTGTTCAATTAGTAAGTGTGGAACAACTCGGATATTGCGGTAGTGCAAATCATTGTGAGTTGTGAGTTCAGTGTTATAGTGTTTCAAGGTGAATAAACGCTTGTGTACTTAAATTGCGTGTGTGTTATTTCGTGTCCCTAGTGATATACTGTATAGTAATCGCTAGTGTGTGACGATAAGTCATGATTGTATGGTGTGTGGTTGGGTCTCTGGGAATGGTGTATATACATTTTCTGATAGAGTATTTTAGAGCCAAAAGGAACCAAACTTTCTTACTGTTAATGCCAAAGTTTCTACAATAGACACATTTCAACTAACTATTCGTTTATTTGTTTAATACGCAAATAATCAATAGCACCAAGTTTTGTTAAAATCAGGCTTAAAATGTGATCATTATAGAGAATTTATTCCTATTGGCTACTTACAATTTGCCAAATGTTTGGAGTCATGTAGCAGTAAGTGCAAAGCCAACTAAATAATTATATAGGTTAAACAATTAATTTACAAGTGTTACATCAGTTTTGTACGTTGTTTTGAGCTCAAACTAAGTTTATAAAGGTTCTATAAGAGTATTTTAAAGGGGTTTTTTAATGTTTAGAACAAATATCATTGTTATGGTACTGAATTGAAATATTTCTAGGGAATTATAACATATTTTGTACGCAAATATCCCTATTTATGGACATTTTGACTCAATTTTAAGGGGTTTGGAGAGTACTATGTTGGTAGTTCTTCCTTGATTTGAGACATTTTTCAACACATTTTGATGTAAAATGACTCTTTTTCTGAAATTTGTATGTATCTTTGATTTTTTTCTTACTTTTGGACGGAATTTACTCTTTTTATAGAAAGTTTTACCATATCTTACTAAGATCACTTCCTGATTCTGTACTATACCATGATCTTTCTCGCAGATTTTATTATTGTGTTTGTTTTCGATTAAGATTTAACCAGTTTTTTTTTCACGGTGAGTATTTAATTCCTCACTACCCTCAAGTAAGCTGAAGGCAAAACTGGAGGGCATTGCCCAATTCCCATGGGACGCACCTGATATAGGACTGGTATCCCCACGGGTATTTTAGTATAATGAGCCCCAACCTCACTCTATACGGTGGTAGCCAATCCATAACAAAATGCTACCTCCTAGTATTATTTAGATTTCTAAAAATTTTTGTACTTTTCTGGGTCCCTCATTAAGTAAAGACATCACTTTACTTAGAGAAGCCTTTCAATGTGACGTACAGACTTACAAAGGGGTTTTTATATATACATTTGTTTTATTATAATAATAATAATAATAATAAATAATGTTTATTTTGCCAAAAATCAAGTACAAAACAGTACATTTTCATATACAAGTACACAACACAGTTTTTACAATACCATGAGTTCAAAATATAACAACAAAGGTAGAATAAATTAACACAATAACAATATAAATAAATATAAGGCAAAATAAATAGGAATCCCCTAGGCAAAGCCTGAACTGGGATCTCCATCACTTGTTTTAAACAAAAAGAATGAAACGGCTAGCAGCGAAACGTAACACATAGTTTAAAAATTATGTATGAAAAAGAAATTGATTAAAAAACATACTGTGCTATTGAATGGAAATTATTTCTTTGTAACTTCAATGGTAAAAATCTCCTTCACCAACATACCAAGTAATTATATTTACAATTCAAAGAAATAAAAAGACACTAAAGAGATAGTGACAAATACTAGTAAGCAAACAAATAGATGTACAAAAAACACATAGGAAATTCAGGCAAGAAGTAAGTGCAAGCGATTCAAAATGTATCAAGACTCAACCTACTTTACTATTTTTAATATTTTATCGGCAGCTTCTTGTTCAAAAAGCCATTTTTTCAAAAACTCTCTCTGTGTTGTGAAGTCGCCAATTTTATAACTAATTATGTTAAATAATCGTGGTGCAAAACTACTGTAAAATATTTGATGTATATTTAAATTTATTTAGGCACACTAACGACTTGGTACCACCTAAGATTGTAACTAGGCTGTCTTGTTATTGAAAAAGCAGAGCTTCTAATGTAAAACATTTTTAGGACTTTAAAAATGTATAAATGCCGTAGAGGAAGAATTTTCATCTCAACAAACAGTGGCCAAGTATGTTCAAACCTTGTCTTTTTCGAAATAAGTCTGATGAATCTTTTTTGAAAAATTACTATCGGATATAAGGTAGTACTGTATGTCCCACCCCAGCATGTGATACCATAGCTTATCCTGGATCCTACAAGAGCGTGATATACATTGACTAAAATTTTGTTAGACCCACACAACTGATTTAATAGGTAAAAACTTTCTCAAACTGAAATAAAGCTCTTTTTTTAATTTTGAAATATGGTTTTTCCAGGTCAATTGATAATCAATGATTAAACCTAAATATTTCATATTATTGACTTGCTGTAATTCCAAACAGTCACAATCAGGAACAAGCGGAACAAGGCATTTAGTTTCATGAAATTTAAGTGGGAAATTAAATTTGGAATCGAATCTCAGACTGAATAACATGAACTTGGTTTTTTCGCTTAATATCATAAAGTTTTTGTCAAACCATAAACTTAGGAAAAATAAATCTTTTGACATTGATTGGTAAAGCGAATTTAAGTCATGGTTTGTATAAACAAAAGCAGTGTCATCGGCAAACGCAACCAATTTACCATTAAAACAACCATTACAAAGATCATTGACATAAATTATTAAAAAAAGTATTGGTCCCAAAACAGAACCCTGCGGAACACCAAATTCAATTTTCCCTGGATCTCCTATGACGCCACCAATGTTTACCCTTTGTTCTCTCCCCGTGAGATAACTAGAAAACCAGTCAAGTGGTAAACCTCTAATACCAGCCAGCCATAACTTATGAAGTAAAATTTCATGATCAATCGTGTCGAAAGCTTTTGTAATATTAATGAACAATGCAGATACCTTTTTACTATTATTAATTGGCTCGTAAACTGATTCCATGAATGAAAGTAAGGCATCCTCAGTAGACATACCCTCTCGAAACCCAAACTGATTATTACTAAAGAATTTGTTTTTATTAAGAAATGAAAGTAACTGCTTTTTAACAACCTTTTCCAATATTTTTGAAAAAACTGAGAGCAAAGAAATTGGACGGTAACAGTTTGGCTGTGTAGGGTCCCCACGTTTGAAGATTGGAACTACTATTGCACTTTTTAAGCATCTAGGAAATTCCCCTGTCATAAGACTGAAGTTATAGAGATATGTTAATATCGGAATAATACTGGGAGCTATTTTTTTTTTATCATCGTTGAACTGACCTTGTCAAATCCTGGCGATTTGTTGTTTTTCAGACTAGAAATAAATGAAGAAACATCCTCACTTAAAATAGGTTGCATAAAAAAAGATTTAAGATTGATGCGTTGATTGAATACGTTGTCGAAAACCGTGTGCTGCACTAGATTCGATTGATCTATTTGACCTCTCAATTTCCGAGGGGCATTTAAAAAATGTGAATTGAATTCATTGGCGATAAGTTTAGGTTCGTGTACAATACAAGATTCCCCAACTACCTACCTTATTACAGTATTTTTTTGTATTTTCACCAATTAGTTCGTCAACTATTTTCCATTGTGACTTAACATCATTGATCGAACCCTCAAACCTATCTCTAAAAAAATGACTCCTTTGAACTTTTTAATTCTAAATTTAATTGATTTCGAAAATTAGTGTAATACTGTTTAAGTTTTACATTATTTGGATTTTTCATCAATAACTTGTAAATTTTTTTTCTCTTTTGAAGCTTAAATGACAGCCTGTCAGTAGTCCAAGGTTTTAATTTATGCACCTGTTTACTTTTATTTGAACGTACATCAAACTTGCATTTACCTATACTTAATTCTAACACATCAATAAAGCATTGGAAAGCATCAGACGCAGTATTTTTTTCATATACACAAGCCCAATCTACATTAATAAGTTCAGCAGTAAGTTTTTCCAAATCAATCTGGCTATAGTACTCTTCAGTATCTTTAATTATTGGATTGCAAAAGTGAATTGAAAACAGAACAGTAGAATGATCAGTTAAATTATAATGGAAAACATTAGCTTTGAAGTCAAACTGAAGATTGCCCTTTTTAAAGAACCGTACAAAAACATGATCTAAACATGTAGACGAATTTCCTATAATTCTAGTAGGTTCATTAACTAAATTAAACATTCCCTTGCTGCTCAAAAGGCTCAAATAATTATCGCTCTCAGCTGACTGACTCAATATATCTAAATTCATATCACCTACCAATACAATATTACGATTTCCTAGACCCGTTAATACATCCTCAATATCATCAATGAATGCGGAGCGCAAGGCAGAGTGGAGACGGTAGACTGCGATCAGTGTAAAGCGCTCAAGGTCACTGACTCTGACGTCTAGCTGCAGAACATCAGCTGATCTAATATCATCTCTCTCACTCACAACCGCTACACTGATAACAGTCGCGGACGTACACTATGGTACCCTCCCGCCCTGTACTCCTCATTACAATTAGCAAAAGCATTGTAGCCAGAAATTTTATAATAATTTAATTCAGCTTTACTAATCCATGTCTCAGTTAAAACTATTATATCAGGAAATAATCGAGCAGATTCTAATTCACTTAAAAATAAATTGAAATTCTGCCTTACGCTTCTAATATTTTGATTTAAAACTACTATACTATTAGTGTTATTAATATTTCACAACAACAAAAAAATTGTGTCGGATTGATAACTAATACTAGCCTAAATATACAATTTTCTAACCTCATTTCCACAAACTGTAGTTCACAATTTATCCAGGTCCGCCAGCGAAGTTACAACTTTCACAGGTTCGCCATCCGCCTTCCTCATTAATATCTTGCCTCCTCTGATCTATAGATACGTGTAATGTTTTTCACTTTTCTTTTCCCGGGCTGCGTTCAGAAATCGGCGTCGTCCAGGGCTCAGGCTTTCATTAATATATATAGGCATCGCAGGACTTGCAGTTAGGCCTATATCGTGCGTATTTAAATTACGCTTCACTCGCCTTTTTTGGAGGACAGCCTCAGCATCCATGCGTCGGGTCATCTTCACTATAATTCCAGGGGGCTTGCCAGATCCTTCCCTGTTTCGCAGTCTATGGCAAGCACTGATCATATTTTCATCTATCGTCAGGTCCAAGGCTCGCCCCACTGTTTTCACCACCTCGACGATCTGTTCTCCTCTATCAGCCGGGATACCGTGTATCTCGATAGTATCCCTCCTGGAATACTGTTCGATGTCGTCCATACGGCTCTCGAGCATAGCGACCTTATTCCTGAGGGCAGTGTTTTTCTGTGGAGAGTTTGTTTACAAGTTCTAAGACTGCTGACATTTCCTCTCCTTGTTTACTAACCAGGCCTTTAGTCTCCTTTAACTCTTCAAAGGCAGTGTTGATCGATTTGCCCAGTCCAGCTTCAACTCCTCTCAGGTCCTTTCTCAATTCCGATACTAGATTAAAAACATTCTCATTGGTAATGGTAGAGGTCATAGATGACTCAAGGGCCATGCTCTTACGTCGTTCCTTGGCGCAAACTTCACACCTCCATACGGTATTGTTCTCGACGTAATACTGAATGTCGTCAGGTGTAAGATTGACACATTTTCCATGAAATGACAATTTACATTCAGCACAATCCACCTTAGGAGCATTTTTCCCAGTTTTAGGGATCGGTCTCACACAGCGACCACAATCAGTCATTTTTCCTGGTGTTGCGCAATCACAAACTTTCACGGAAAACACCAAATTAATAATATCACTAATATGTTCAGCTTGAACTATGAAGCAGCTAACAATAACAACTAAGTGTAGCACAGATGACAGTTGATGAGTAACGTTTGAGGTTATGTTACGGAGCGCTGCGACACACGTCCGTCTGCTGCCGAGTCTGACGCATAACTGAGTCAGTCCTGCAGCTGACTCAGGACTGTTATTTTTTGGTTCTGTTTTTTTACAGTAGGTTTTCTGTGTTTTTTTTTTTCTTTTTTGTAAGTCACTCTCCCTCACACACGGGACCTACGTATACTGTCCAGCCATAGAGTGTAACATTCAATCATACACGAACCTTACGAGGGCCCGGACTGCGACTCGAGGTCTTACGGGGTTTAGTCCAGCCCCAAGCTGCAGGACTGACTCAGGACTTACGCGTTTTACGGTTGCCTTGGAGAACAGTGGGACAATTTTTTATTAAATTTGGGCCGTCCTCACCTCGATGGTACGGTATTCTATCACAGAGAGCTGGAGATAGCCGTTAATAAATTGTAGTTATGTAAACTCACAAAAGTGTCCATATTATAACAGAATTTACTTTACAGATTGTTTTTTAAAGGTTGACGGTAAAAGAGTTTACTCAAAACTAACTTAACATTACTTACCTGGCGTAGGAGTTACCGTAATCAAGAAGAAGGTTCGCCCAGTACGAGGTTTTTAAATTGCACTACGGTTGGGTTGAGCCCATCCAATGCCGTAAATTGAGTTTCTACGGGCATGTTAGTAACCATGGGTTATAATCCCATTCCATCGCTTTTTTAGTAGATGGAAGTATATAATCTTTATATTATTAACAATAAGAAGCAAGCTGATATTTCGCCTTTGTGACACAAGCGATAAGATTGATGTGGTGAGCCACATCCTGCAAGATTGTGGTACTACTCAAAGTATTACTTGTAGACTTTGCATATATTTTATTTTTTATTTATTTATTATTTTTTTATTTTTACATTTGTCACAAACACCTTAAAACAGAACAACTGTGATAGGTAGATGACTTGTCAATAGTACATTACAAGATCAGCATAATTACACAAAGAATTTCAACACAAATAATATACCTTATGTTACAAAGTTAGCAAAACGTCAATAGCTATGAGCAAAAATAGTAATTTAGGACATATGTCAATAATTAGTCTTAGTTAATGTATAGATCACAAGTTAGCTGTCACGTACTCTTCAACATCATAAAAAAAGTGTGTGCTTATATATTCGTACAGGCGCTTGCGAAAGGGTGCCAATTCATGAATATTTTGCAATTCTTGAGGAAGACAATTATATAATTTAATGCACGAATAGTAGGGAGATTTTTCAAAGAAAGCTGTGCGGTGGATCGGATATTGCAAAATAGAGGAGTGTCTTGTTGAATAGGAGTGAATGTGGTTCTTTTTAAAAAATAGATTATAGTGAGATTTTACGTACAAGAGACACTGATAGATATATATTGAGGGTAGAGGAAATATTTTAAGTTTCTTGAACAGTTCTCTGCAAGAGTGATTAAAAGGAGATTTAGTTATTAACCTAATTATTTTTTTCTGCATTCTGAAGACTCTCACTGAATCAGAGGAACCTCTCCAAAAAATGATCCCATATGAAACAATGGAATGAACGTAAGCAAAGTAGACTTGTTTTAGGGTAAATAGGTTAACAACACGTGAAAGTGTTAAGATAGCATAATGGGCCTTGCTTAGTCTAGAGAGTAATTTGTTAATATGCTGACGGAATGTAAGACAAGAGTCAATTTCAATGCCTAAGAATTTAGCTGATGGAACTATGTTGTATTGAGGCAGATAAAGTGTTGTCTTAATTTGGGGGCAGGATCTGTTATTGATGTGGAAATTTATAAACTGTGTTTTATTAGAATTTAAATGAAGGCCATTTGCAGAAAACCATTTGTTTAAGAGATTTAATTCCTCAGACAGGTGTTTTGAAAGAATACTCCCATTTTTATTTGAAACAACCATTGAGGTGTCGTCAGCATATAGAAATGTTTTCCCCCTAGATGAAATTTCGGGGAGATCATTCACAAAAATTAGGAAGAGTAGCGGCCCCAAAATTGAACCCTGAGGCACCCCTTCATGCATCCTACAAAACCCACTTTTGACAGAATCAATCGCAACACACTGTTCACGATTTATTAAATAGGAGGCAAACCAATTTAGTGCAACGTCCCGTATACCATAGCACCATAACTTTCCAATCAGGACGTCGTGATTAACGGAATCAAACGCCTTGGACTGGTCGCAAAAACCACCAACAGTGCACAGCAACCCATCCACGGTGTCCGACACTGCCGATAAAAGCTCGAAGATAGCATCAGTTGTTGTTTTACCTTTTAAGAACCCAAATTGATGGTGGTGAAAGATGTTGTTTTTTTCAAGAAAGTTGTAAAGTCTGTCAAAAACAACTCGCTCAAAAACCTTAGAAAAAGTTGAAAGTAGAGAAATAGGTCGGAAGTTATCTAACTCGGAAATGTTTTGGTTCTTTTGTATTGGTTTAGTGATTGAAATTTTTAATAGTTCTGGAAAGACGCCCTCCTGGAGTGACTGATTGACTAGAAATGTAAGTGGTTTCGTCAGAGTTTCCGCGCAAGACCTGATTAGTAGTGGCGGTACTTCATCCCATCCTGATGACAGGTTAGGTTTCATATTCTTTAGAATACGAAAGATTTCTCTTTCATTTACTATTCCAAATGATGTTAATTTTTCCTGGGGTGTGAGGATATCCGGGACCATACCAATTGAGTTATGGAAATTAGAATTTACCTTTAACTTGTGAGTTACTGAACTGAAATGCAGATTAAACAAGCTTGCCATTTCTGTTAAGTCAGTAATTTCGTGATTGTTGTGTTTAATTTTCTGAACACATGGTAAGCGTTTTATTTTTCCTGACTCTCTCCCTACTGCATTTCAAACAGCTTTAACCTTATTGCTAGCCTGAGATATATAGGAACTGTTCCATTTTAGTTTTGCCATTGCCACACACTTATTAAAAATCATTTTATACCTTTTAAAATAATTAAGAAAATGTGGATTTTTAGAAGTTTTTGATAATTGGTGTAGTTCTCGTTTTCTTTCACTCGATATTCTCAGCCCATTTGTCATCCAGCTTTTGCTAAACTTATCTAGTGTACAATTTTTAACAGCCTTCAGGGGAAAATCCTCCATAAATTGTAATTTAAATAGATTTATAAATTCTTTATAATTAGAATTAACATTATAATTATTTAGACTTTTAGCTTTGGACAAATGAGGCCAACATATATTAGCTACGTTCTTGGTAAAACTACTAATGGACTCCTTCGTAAATGAACGTTTGAACATTTTTTCTGATTTTAAAGAATTATTGCTTGGTAAACAAGATGATAATTTAACTGTAATTATTTGACCTAAGTGGTCAGATAAACCAGTCTCTACGACACTCCCAAGGTTACAATTAACGTTTGAAAAAATATTATCGAGACAGGTTTTTGTTAAATTTGTTACACGTGTGGGCTCATTAAAACATGGTTTAAGATTGAAAGAGCGTAAAATATTCAAAAACGAGTGTTTGGCATTGCTGTCGTCCAATAAGTTAATATTGAAATCCCCTCTCATGAATATAGAGGCATTTTTAAACTTAACAAGTAACTTATTGAATAATTTATGCAACTTAATGTAGAAGTTGTCTAAAATAATCTTAGTGTTCTTAGGTGGACGATATAATGTAATGATGACAATGGGCTTAGCGCGTTGTACAACAATACCACAGCACTCAAAAAAACCCTCCAACGAAAACTCACGCACATTATTTAATGGGGTAACCCAGATCAGGCCTTGCAAGAATGCACACACCCCCTCTGATAGAATCAGTACGGGTAAACGTTGTTATAAGGTTAAACCCAATTATTTTATTTAAAATAAAAAGATTTTGCTCATTAATCCAATGTTCTGAGAGACAAATTATTGATGGTTTAAATGTAGATGATTCTATAAATAGGTTAAAACAATCGATTTTTTGTAATTGGCTCAATCCCTGTATGTTACAGTGGAAAATAGTAAGGTTTGAATCAGCGTGGGAGATACAATCATTTGCAAGACCCGATTTTTTAGTTAAACCATATTACACTATCTCGGGAATCCCGCCCACCGATTCTAAAAAACACTCCTCGTCACTTTGCAATGTAGTTACGTGTCTATGATCATTTCCTAGTTGGTGTGAAGGAAGTGAAGGAAAATCATCCGATGAAAGTATTAGACTGTCCTCATAACAAGAGCCAAGTGACAGCAGACCCCCAGGACGGTTTGACACTGTTGATGGAAGGATGGGACTACTAGATATATGTACAATGTCCGGCGAGCCCTCACGAGTCCAGCAGCGGTTCTGTGTTACGTTTGTAGCGGTGCTTCTTATTGGACGTGCCGCAGTAATCTTCTTATGTTGTAGGGGGTATCCGTCAATTATATCAGATTGAATTTTTGTTTCATTATGGATAAGGTTAAGAATTAGTTTGCCTAAAAACTTTTTTCCACGGTGTTTTAAGTGTAATCCATGATTGGTGTAATGCGTTCGTCTCAATGATTCATTTATTCTTAAGTGAATAAATTTGGACTTGCCTTCATGTTTTTCTATATATTTCTTTACATTATTGTTATGAAAGTAAATGTTGTCATTTAATTTTGGATAGTCATAACGATATGGTACATCCACTATAACTATATTGGTGTCCACATTCCAAGAAAACAAATTCTTCATCCCCTGATGTAGTGTGAGTTGACTAGGTTCGCCAACCCCCAAGTCATTATTACCCCCTAATACCATGACGTAGTCTTTCTTGGAGAACCCTTCCACCAGGGAAAGTCCTTCTTTAAGTATATGTTTAAGCTTTGCACCTGGTTTAGTAAGTACAAACATTTCTATGTCCTCTTTATTCCCGGCCATGTTATGGAATAATCCTTTACCATGGCTGTCCGATAGGACCGCTATCTTCCTCTTGAGGACTTTTTTATTGTAGGTTGAGATGTGCTTACAAGTTCTACTAGTTCCAGTGGGTGTGCCATCCCTAGCTCTGTGAACAACGGCCTCCACCTGTAAAGTATGACCAGGTTGACAATCAGAATCATCCACGGTTAAAGGCATAAAGGTGTTATGTGTTTCTAGCGTATGAACAGCTTCTGGTTGTATCGTAGGTACACGGTAGGTCTTCTTCGGACGTACAAACGGTTGTTCGATCTGGGTTGATGACAAGACATGGTTCTCATTTGTAGCATGAAGGTTCCTAGATATCTCCTCGCAGTCAGCCCGCAACATATTTATAATTGAATCCTTGGCCTGCAGCTCCTCCATAGTTTTGGTGTAGTTCACTTCCATGTCCACTAACAGCTGTCTAAGCGATGCTATTTCATTATTAGTTTCTACTTCGTAACTAAGTGAAGCATCCAGGTTGACTTTGCTATTCTGCTTCTCAGATTCAATACTCCTCCTTAGAAATACATTCTCTTGCATAGTCTCCTTTAAGCATTTATTTATATCTTCGTTTTCTTGGAAGACCGCGTCAAGTCGATTTAAGATTAGTATGGTTTGTGGTATTAATTCTAAAATAGCATCAGAAGAGTATTTTTCTGTAATTACACTAAAAATTCCATATAGATTTATTGCAAAATCATGCACTTCTTTATGTATGAGTTCTTCAGCCACATTAAAAAAATTGTCATCTGCAGACTTCTTTAAGGTTCCCCGGGCCCTACGAGTTAGCATTATGAATAGTAATTGGCAGCAATACGAGAGGAGCCAGTAATGGGTCGTGGACAATATGCAATACGGATGTGTTATGCTGAATTGCAGCACTCAGATTGCAGGCAGTTAGCCTCAATTCAGTACGGTGCCTGGTATGTGTCGGCCTCTGTAGCCTGATTTTGGAACGATGCGGGAAGCGAGGTATATCTTGTCGTGGCAGTGTGGCTGCAATTGCTTGTCAAGCGCATGCGCGGACATTCGTTGAACACGAAGACAAACCAGTTGGCCAAGACGGTTTTGGAATTCCCAAATGATTATATTTAGTTAGTAGAAGTGAAAGTTTGTACTATTCAGTTACGTACCGCTTTCCAGACTTGACACAGCGGCCACTTGTGCACAAACGTTATCACAACCGCGCCGATACACTTAGAATATTACGGACTTAATATTTCCTTATTAAAGTTGATTATTTATAGGAACAAAATAAAACACTTACATGAACTAAGCCCGCAGACT
Source organism: Stictocephala bisonia (assembly GCA_035578905.1). Classification (NCBI taxonomy): domain Eukaryota; kingdom Metazoa; phylum Arthropoda; class Insecta; order Hemiptera; family Membracidae; genus Stictocephala; species Stictocephala bisonia. The sequence continues at coordinate 24,133 of JAQJVL010003829.1, forward strand.
TACCAACTTTTCAATATACGTACATTGAAACTGCTAAAGGATCTGTTTTTTTTTTTTTTTTTTTTTTTAATTTTTAAATGTACACAAAGTTAAATCTAACCAAACGGATAAGTTATGTACAAATATTCATATATACAAAAAAAAACTGTCCAATATTACATTTTAAATATGATACTGTAGTAAATATTTTAGAAAAGTTTAACAAAGTTCCGATGTAGTGGAATAACCGATTGGCGCCATTAGTGCAAGTGATAATAACGGATGTGGGGATAGGGAGTGGCAGTCAGTCATGGAGAGGATAGAGATTGAGGAACGTTTTGATGAACTTAGTCAAAGTTTTAGAGATTGGTTTTATTTTGATGTATTTATTATATGTACAAGTATTATTATGCTTTTTATTTACATCGTGGTTTTAATTTTATAAGGTAAGTTTTTATTTTAGTTTTGGTTTTTTAGTTGGGTAATCATGGTTATGTCCTAAAGCTCGTTTTTTACTAATTAAATGATGTCCGTAGGCCAAAGTATTTATGCCGTTTTCCAAAATGTATCTTTTATCGTCAAAAGGGGAAAGTGATAATTTTGAAATGTTTTGTGTGTAAATTTTATGTTTTTCACTACGAATGTTTAAAGCGGATGTAGTTTTTAACGAATGATTTAAAAGACAGTCTTTGTACATTTCGTGTTTTAATTGTTTTTTTATCGCTACTCGGGGAACACCTTTAGCCCACCTTCTTTTCTTCTAGATCTGAATTTAGAACGTAGTAGCATTTCGCTCTTAAGCCAATTATTTCCCTAGCCGGATTTGAGTTTAACTCGTCTTTAAATTTTCCTAACACTTTTTTGTTTTCTACACTGTAGCATGGGTGGTTAGTTGGGTAGTCTGAAGTATCAAAAAGATGTAATTAATTTTTCATGTCTGCATAGACATCCGGAGTATATACATTGTAAAATAGTGAGTCTGTGTCAGTCATACAAAGCTTAATGTTTTTCCCGTACTTTGTAATTGCCCAATTGTAATGGAAGTTATACATTATTAATTTTGAAATTTCCAATACTGTAAATCCAACATAAATTGGTATGTTTAAAAAGATTGTTTGTTTTTTCAAGGTCAACCCCGCAATATCTTTATTGTAAGCAAAACATGTTTTAAGTCTGGGACTAGCTGTCCATTTAACCAATTGTTTCTCGTTAGTGACCAGTTTAAAATCAATGCGTGACCTAACATTTTCTAAGGATTTGCCGTAAGTAGCGTTGTTCATTAGTATAAAAAAGTCTTTTTCGAAGTTATTTTTGGCACATTTTCTTTTTTCCGTATTAAAATCAATAAATGGGGCTAACCAGGCAGACTGTTTAAAGCATAGAGCTCTGTGGACTTTGGTTAGTACCAGTCCCAATTGTAAGTAAAGTTTTAGAGTCCTGTAGTGTAAAACGTACTTGGTTTTGTCATATAGAGTAGTTAGTAATTTTTCAGTCTTTGGGGGTTTGTAGTAGTAGGGTTCGTCTAGTAGGTCCTTACAGTAAGGTAAAAGCATGTCGTCTGTAACTACTTTTCTTTCTGGGGCCAGTGGAAAGTCAGAATGTAGGTCGTGTAAATGGTCTGGGTAGTGTAAGTCAACTTCTAAAATATATCCAGTGTCAGAGTCGTCAGGTACTTTTGTAAAGTCAATGTCTTGTGGGTCGATCCAGTTAAAGCCAGACTCTGGGAGTCTATCAGACATACTGGTCCCGTACAAATTGTTACAGTCTAGGTAAAGGAGGTAGTTGGTTGGTTTTGTGTTGTTAAAGTGTGGTAAGTAAGGATTGTTGGCCTAGACGTACCGGTTAGGTATCATGGAGACACCACCCTGGATACCAGACTCGACAAAGAGGTGTTGGTCTATGTCAGTAAGTAATTCAAGATGTACGTCTGTCATTTTTAACATGGAATTCCATGCAAGTCCGGGGGCAGAGTAGACGTTACAGGGGTCAATCCCGTAGTAAGTCATACTAGTGGTCCTAAAGTTTTCAAAGACGTCGGCAAGTAATAGTACGTCAGTCAATAAGTACAAGTCATGATACTGTTTCATACTTGTCATGTCAAAAGTTGACCATACAGTCTGTGCATGGGTATAGTCTTCTTCTGTAATTGGTGTTTGGGTCAAGTCATTGTAGAACGCCTCCTTGGGAGGAAGTTCAGTATCGTTAAATTTAGATTCGTATGTCATGTACGTATAGGGAAAGACACCTTTTCGTAGTAGTAGTTCAGTATTAGTCATACACTGCCCTAAAATGTTGAATTTGGAAGCCCCGTCAGTAACTAAGTTGGACACGAGTGTGTCCAAAGAGGTGTTAAGGAACTGAAGTGAGTCCAAAAATCGTAAAGATTCAAGGGTGACTGAAATGTACCATTCGCTAGTAGTAGCGATACATGACAGCTTTTCCTTTTTGAATTTACCTAACCCTTGGATCAAGTGGTGGCAGTCATAACCTCTGAGGTTATGGAAAAAGACTGGAATATGATCGGGATCTTTATAATTTAAATTGCAAGAATTGTGGGCGGGTCCCAAGAACTCACCCGTTAAATGGTTATGATTAGCTACTTTGTCTCCGTCCAAAGGTTTTTGACAAAGATGACAGGTGGAAGCGTTTTGGAAAATAATTTTGTCTTGAGAAGACATTTTAATCGGAATGTTTTTATGAATAATAGGTAAGAGTTCCTTAGACTCGTTCAACAAACAATTTAGAAAAGTATCTACAACATCGGGACCGCTGTAGACTTTAGGTTGTTTTACTGGTTTGCCATCACTGTCAATGATTACATAACAAAATCCAGAAGGTACGTGATGGGCAGTGTTTGTCGTATGTGAAGTAGTAGGGTTGTTAATTGTAGTAGAGATAGGTACGACAAAGGACTCAAAATCACAGTATAAGGTGAAGGGGACTTTGTGTGTTAGAGTATAGTTTTTAAAGTACATTAGTTTTTCGTCATCAGTAGGAAGTCTAGTCTTTTGTGCACCGTGTGGTGAACACAAAGGTAAGTGATTAGTAAGTCGTAGTTGGGAAGAAAATCTGTGTAAGCAGTAGTCACAGTAGTATGAAGCTTGGTTGTATTTAGTTAAGTGAGCTAAAAGTCGGGACATTAAACAGTAGTGGGAGGTAGTGTCAGTGGTCAAAAGTAACAGGTTTACATGGTGAACTCTAAATTTTTCTTTAGTAATGCGTAAAGGATAAACTTCGTTGTTTTCAAATCCAAAGACATTTACAGATAAAGCAGGGTTCAGTTTTTCAAATTTATCGAGATCGGTAATTTTGACATGATAGCTAATACCAGACATATTTAGTTTAGATTCTAAGATTTCATAATAACTTACCCGTCTATGTTGGTCAGGGTACAAATGGGCAAGTACAGAGTAGAGGAAACATTTTTGATCGTTATTTTTAATATTTACCATTCCCTGTTTGGCGTGGTTAATTTTTTTCGGGCTGGTTATGAAAGAAAAAGCGTACAAAGGTTGAAATTTTACAATACACAAATCAAGTCGTAAAACATTTTCAAGTAACCACCCGCTACCTTGATTAACCCACTTAGCCACGCTTTCTACAATTTTGTCAAGAGCTTCAGAGTATTGTACATCTAAAGAATCGGAAGGCAGCAAAGGACGTGTTTTACCGTGAAAGAATGGAGTAGTTGAAATTTCCTCGTTGTTTATAGTTTTAGTGAATTTAATTTGTACCACAAGGTACCATTTAAATCCCCCGAGCCTGTTTAGGTGATTATTTATTTCGGACATAATTTTGTTTTTATGATCAGTAAGTACGTTAAGGAGATCAGGACTGGAGGTATCGTATCTACGGGAAATCGTGACCAGGTTATCGTTTATGGTAAAGGATTCCATATTTGGTAATTAAACGGAAAATTACAAACGTTAAGTTTACTTTACAAGATAAGTTTGTTAATATTGAAACAAATTCAAAATACCGCACAAAGAACAAAGGTCAAAATATTGATACTGTATACGGAACTTAATCTCGGTATATTACTTTCGAAATACCGTACAGAGAACGGAGTCCAAAATATAATAAAGTTAAAGTATTTAATATCGAGTATTATTACTGATATCGATTGTAGGAGCGAAGTGAAGACACGTCTGATCAGTACGAGCGCAAGAGCAGACGTGAGACAGATTGAATGTGTTGGTCGGTTAAGTAGGGATGGATGAGGGAATAGGAGGGGGAGGGGGCAACCAATCATAGCGTAGCATTCCCTGAGCTGCTGTATGAGTCACGCGCCTGTCCAGACTTGAAACTCCAATTACGTCATCCTGTGTAGTACTGTTTTAATAAATGTTCAGAAGGAATCATATACAATGTTAATTAAGTGTACGATATTATTAAAAGAGATTGTGCAAATAAAAGATACGGGATGTAAAACAATGCTTGTGGTAATGGAAGCGGATGTGATAACAGCCACGGGTTGACCTTTGAGGTCAGTGATGTGATAACAGCGATAAAGCCCGGCCACCGTACACCAGTAGGCCTCGTATGTACAGTTGTATAGTACGGTTAGGCATGAGGGCTCTAGGGTAAGAGTGTATGAAGTTAAGCTAGCGTATTAAGTTTAGAGGATGTCAGGTGTGTTTGATACGAAGTTAAGCTGAAGTAGATGGTAGTTGAAGGACCAAAAAGTTAACAGTGTATATGTCTGCTCCTTAATTTTTAAATAAAACGTGTATTGTGGGTTGCCTAGAGTGTTAAGTATGTACCCAACTGTGATTAGATATTTTTACCGGAAGTATATGGGGGCATACGTAGGTAACAGTGTATTAAATAAAAATAAAAAAAGAAGTAAATAATCAATATAAATAATAGCTGCCCCTTGATTTTTTAATAAAACGTGTATTGCGGGTTGCCTAGAGTGTTAGGTATGTACCCAACTGTGATTAGATAGATAAGTATATGTAGGTAACGATGTATGTTAGAGGAAGCCGTAGATGAGTCCCTGGAACATAGGTAAGTTAAGAGAGAAAGTTATATAAGAAAGCTAGGTTAACAGTGTATTTATTAAAAAATTGATAGAAATTAAATAAAAAATTAATTTAAATAGGTAGGCTAACAGTGCATGTTATATAATACAGTTTGGCTAACAGGGTATTTAATAAAAAAAATTGGAAACAATTAAATAAAAAATAAATTAAAATAGGTAGGCTAACAGTGTATGTTATATAATAAAGCTTGGTTAACGGTGTATTTATTAATAAATAAAAAAGCGCCTTCATGTTTTAGTAGGAAAGTCCCGCATTTCAATACTGTATTGCAGGTAGCGCCTTCATTTTTAAATATATAATTATTTAATTAAAAGGTAGCGCCTTCATTTTCCGTGATACTATAGAGACCTGGATCCGAAACCCGTACTTTTTATCTACTGGCATTAATGGACATCCCGTTGCACTGACACCATTTCGATACACAGTTAAGAGCTTGCTGAAGATTTTCGCAGTCTGCGCTGGAGGATACTTCAAGAAAAAGTTTTATGTCGTCAGCAAACAGTAAGAAAGGAACTTTGGTGACCTCCTTGATGTCATTAATAAATATAGAAAACAAAAGTGGGCCAAGGTGGGAGCCCTGAGGCACACCAGAAGCTGGGGGACAAAGGCGTCAGAAGTTTGATTAGCAAAGCGAACCACCAGCTTATGGTCGGAAATATAGCTACGGAACCATGCCAGCATAGTTCCCAAGACACCATAATCTCCAGTTTATTAAGTAGTTGAGTGTGACTGATCCTGTCAAACGCCTTGCTAAAATCGATGTTAACAGCATCAACTTGCCACCTACGACTGAAAGCCTCAAGAACATAACAGTAGATCTCCCCGCCATAAAGCCATGCTGTTCTTCAATGATGATGTTCTTGAAGATTGGCTGAAGGATGTCCACTACTAAACCCTCTCAAGTTAAACAAAACGCCAGGCTCAAGTTAAACAAAAAGAGAAGTATGGGGCTAATTCGGTGCGGCAATGCTTCAGCACTCCAGGAGTAATGTTATCTGGACCGCATCCCTTAGAAGCGTCGAGAGCTCTCAGCCTTTTATGGATTGCTTCAGCAGTAACTGAGACCTCGGAGAAGGTAAAAGGCGTGTCATCTGCCTTTGTTGGTGGTGATCTGTTGTCAGCAGGTGCATACACAGAAGAGAAGAATGTGCTGAACATATTACACATCATTACTGGATGGGAAGACACTGAGTCACCGAAGTTCATCTCACTCGGGATAGAAGATTTTCGTCTTAAATCGCTGACAAAGCTCCAAAAGACGTTTACATTAGATGAGATAGCTGAGTCAACAAAGTGGACGTAGTTAGCCTTAGAAGCTCTAGAAAGGATTTTACACTGATCACGCACACTGCTACATGCACTGTAGTAGTAGTCGAATTCCGTGAGGGTTTCTTATATTGTGCATGCAATATTTTCTTGAGGACAACCATGTCTTTTAACTCCTTAGTAAACCATTTAGGAAACGGGAAGCTCCCAACACTCGTCAAGCTAATTTTTCAAATCATCCCAGATAAATATAACTTTTTTAATCTTTATTTACAAATTCTATTCTTTAGCCTCTTCCTCCTTGTACAATGTCGATACATGTATTCCTAAAGACAAAAAAAAATTTTTTAAATTTTAGAGTATCAGCGGGAAAATTGCTCTGGGCTTCCGGGGAAATGTTTTGGGGTTTTTGCAGAAAAATTTAAATAAAAATTGTTGTCCTCTTTAAAAATTCTCTTTACAAATAAGGACAGAGTCATTTTTAATATGGAAAAAAAAGGGAGTTTTTTCCTATAATTGGTGGGTTCCCCTTTTATTTATAATCAAGCTTGCAAAGCCTATACATTCTTAGTTGGAGTACTCAACTGAAAATTATTTTAAACATATAAATATTATTTCAGTTTATTGTTCTAGGAAATAATGGTATTTTTTTTATCAGTTTAAATAATAAAATTTTGCTAAAAATAAAAAAATTTTCCAAAAAAATAAAAACCAAAAAAAAATTTAAATATGGGGGCATTTTGAAATAAAATTTAAGTGTTTTGGAAAAATTAAATTTCTCAAATTTTTTCCCAAAACCCCCAAAGTGGGTGGATTTATTTTCATTGCTTTAGGGCCTTTATTTGAAAATCAAGTAAAGAAAAAAAAAATTTTAATAAGTCAATAAATTGATTTAAAATAAAAAAATTAGGGTGATTTAAATGTTCAAAAAAATATTTTCTCAATTAAAAAATATTATTAATTTTCCCCCAAAAGATACAAAAAAACTTTTTTTTAAGGGGTACTTTTACTACTAAATTTTCGTACAACAAAAAGGACAAGACGAAAAAGGCTCACCCAGAAAAAAGAAAATTAAATGGCATAGAAAAAAAGAAACATTCCCTTTGGCAACGAAATTACTAATTTTTTTCCAACTTTTATTTGGACAAGAAAGTAAAGGCTAAATGCAGAAAGAACCCAATTAAATGGGCATGAAAATGAAAGTAACTTTCCCTGGCAACAAAACAACTAACTTCGTAAAAAAATTAAACTAAACAAGAATTTAAAGGCTCAACCCAAAAAGAAGCGTTAAAGGGCCCATGAAAAGAAATTTTCCAAGGCCTGGCAACCCCGGTACTAACTTTGTAAAAATTTTTAAAATGACAAGAAGTAAAGGCCAGCGGAAAGAAGCTTTAAAAATGGCATGAGTTTAAAAAGTAACTTTTGCCCTGGCAACACAGAAAAAAACTTTTTTAAAAACATTATGCCCAAGAAGAAAAAATGGCTCAATGCGGGAAAGAAGCTTTAAAATGGCATGAGTTTGGAAAGAAAACATTGCCTGGCAAAACACTACCAAACTTCGTACAGTATTAGGGAAAGAAGTAAAGGCTCAGGGCAAAAAGAATTTTTAAAAAGGGGCATGAGATAAAAAGGTAACTTTTCCTGGCCAACACAGAAATAACTTTGTACAACTTTTACTGCCCAAAAAAAGTAAAACCCAAAGGGGGCGGGAAAAGAAGCAAAAGTGGCATGGGGTTTGAGAAGTAACTTTACCGGGCAAAAAACCAACTACTAATTTTGTACATTACTGACAAAAAAGAAATTTGGCCCGGGAAGTGTAAAGGCTCAGCGGGAAAGAAGTGTTTAAATGGAAAGGGAGAAAAAGGGGAAAAATTGGGCCCTGGCAAACCCCGTACTAACTTTGTAAAAAAACTTTAATAAACAAGAAGTAAAGGCTCACGCGGAAAGAAGCGTTAAATGGAAAGGAGATGAAAGTAAAAATTGCCCTTGGCAACAAAAGTATTTTAACTTTTTTACAACATTCCCTGACAAAAAGTAAAAAGAAGAAAGGGCCATCCCAAGAAAGAACTTTAAAAATGGCATAGATAAAGGGTAACTTTGCCGGCAACACACTCCCAAACCCTTCGTACAGTTTTAAACTAAACAAGAAGTAAAGGCCATGCATAAAGAAGGCGGTAAAATGGCATAAATGAAAGTAAAATTCCCCCGGCAAAACCCAAGTACAAACTTTGTAAAAACTTTACTGACAAGAAGTAAAGGTTTCACGCGGAAAGGGAAAGGCGGGAAAGGGGCCTAGGAAAAAGAAGAAACTTTCCCTGGCAAAAACACAACAATTTCGAACATTATGACAAGAAGAAAAAGGCTCATGCATAAAGAAGCGGTAAATGGCATGGGATGAGAAGTAACATTGCCTGGCAACACACTACTAACTTCTTTAAAAACAAAATTTTTTTTTTTTCTTTTTTTTTATTTTATTGCGTAGTAAAAAATTTTTAACATTCATGCAATCGTAAAATTTATATACATAAATTTTTTTAAAATGTGTTAAAAAAATTCAAAAACCCTAAACAACAAATGGCCCATTTAACCCAAAAACCCTTTTACATATTCCCTAACTTTCCCATACAGCCAAAAATCAAAACTGCCTTCCTGTCCTCTGTTTAATCATCTCAGGGGACTATCATAAAACTTTTTTCCCCGGGGAATAGAAAGCTTTACCCACCCAAGGGGTGTCTAAGTCGATTTTTGGGAATAAACCTGCCCAGGAAGTAAAGGGGTTGTGCAGTGGGAAGCAAAAAGGGGGTGGCAGGGGACGCAAAGTAAAAATCGTCTGGTAGACCAAATAAATTTCGTACAACATAACTGACAGGAAGAAAAAGTTAGAAAAGGACTTGTGCAAAAGGGAAGCAAAAAGGGGGGGCCAGGGGGACGCAAAAGAAACATCGTTGGTAGACAATAATAACTTCGTTAAAACCAAAATGAAGGAAAAAGTAAATTTGAAAAAGACTTGTGCAGAAGGAAGCAGAAAGTTCCCTTGGGACGGAAAGTAACATGCCTGTTAGCCACTAATAACTTCGTACAATATTAAAAAAATAAAAACATTTTTTAATCGGGGCAAAGTTGGGACTGGGGACCCATCCCCCCACCAAAGCGGGGAAGCGTGCCCACTGGGGGAAAGGGCTAAAAACCGAGAAAAGCGAGGGGATCACGGGGGGGGCAGTTGGGGGGGTCCAAAAAAAAAACGGGGAAAAGCTGACAAAAAACTAATTTATTACCAAAAAACCACTATAACATAATAAAAAAACGGCAGAAAGGCCACGATATAAATTTTCATTTAAATAAATAAAAACCCAAACACAAAAAATTACCAAGAAAAAACTACACAATAAAAACCCAAAACGTTTTAAAAACTACCACAAATTTAAAAATCCCCAAAAAATTTAAAAAAAAAAATCAACTGTAGGGCCCTATCTGCAGTTTAGCCTGAACACCCCCCAAAAAGGGGTAAAGAAAAAAATTAAAGCCCCCAAATAAAAGTAAAAAAATTTAAAAAACTTTTGGATCACAAAAAATTTTAAAACCCGGAAATTTACTCCCAATCCCTTGATTCCCCCGGGGCCGGGGGAGTACCCCGGGAAACCCCTGGGCAGCTCCGAATTAAAAGGAAAAGAAAAAAAGAAAAATTAACCCCCCTTTTGGTGAAAGTTTAAAAATTTAAATAAATTTAAAAAAAAAATATAACAGTGGTACCTTTTCGAGAAAAAATTCACTTTAAAAAACCCCCCCCTAATACCCCTTAAAAAAAAAATTAAATAACAATAACTGGGGCCTTTAACATATAAATCAAAAAAAACCCGGGGAATTTTTAAACCATGGGGGAACCCAAACCCAACCCATAAAATCTAAAAAAAAAATATAAAAAACAAAAAAAAAAAATTTAAAATTTAATAAACGGGGGAAATTAAAAAATTTAAAATTTAAAAAAATAAAAAATATAAATAAAATAAATATTAACATCCAAAAAAAAATTTTTTGGGTTTTTTTAAAAAGCCTTTCCCTCGTTAATAAAAAAAATAATTAAGTCCCCATGGCTTTTTCGAAAATTCATGTCCGGGGTTTTTTATTTTTTGGGCCCAAAGGCCCCCACCAAAAGTTCCGCAAATTTTTTTTTCTTCTTTTTGTTTTTAAAAATTTTTTTGTTTTCTTAAAAAATCCCCCCCCCAGCTCGGGCCGCCGGGAAAGATGGAAAGAACTGACCTGAGGCGAAAAAATTCTCCCCCAAAAAAATTTTGGGGGGGGGGTAGCGGGCAACCCCAGGCCCCAAACCAAGGTCCCCCAAGGGCCGGGCTAGCAGTGGAGAATATCGAATTTTCCCCCGGACGGGGGGCCCTGAGGTCAAAGCCCCACTAAAGGGCCCCCCTGGACGGGTTAGGGCACAACACCAACCCCCACATCAAATACAGTCCACCCCATCACAACAAAAAATTACACATAACCACTAAATATAATTTTGTCATAAATTCCGCCAAATTTTAACAGGAAGAGCCCAAACCCTTATCCCTTGATTGGAGCAAAAAGACAGTGAAAGCTTAACTTTTGGGTTTTTGGGAAATTTATTTAACAACTTAAAAATTTAAACCAATTACAAGTTAAAAAATTTACCAAAAGAATAAATTGCGTTTTTTGGGAACTAAAAAATGAAAAAACTAAAAACCCAAAGGGAAGGGAAAACATGAGCAATAGGTTTTTAAACAAATTCTGCAGGCAGCACAAGACTCTCAACAGCCAGGCCAACCTGACCAAAAGCTCGGGAAACCCCCGGAGAACGAAACAAAAACGGGGCCCCAACGGCAAACCCCAAAGAAACCGCAAAACCCCAGGGAAAAAACGAAACTCAGGCACCCGGGCAGACAATGCCCAAAAAAAAGGGGGAAACCCCTGTCCCGGTCCAAGACCCGGTCCCAACCCCCCTCAAAAAACCCTCAACACACCCAGGCAGGGGGAAAAAACACTCTTTTACCTGGGGAAACCCAAAAGGGAAGACGAAGACCCCCAAAAAGAGTGGTGTTCCAAGGCTGCCCAAGAAAAACTAAGGGGAAAAACCCCCCTCGAACGGGGAAAGCAAACTACCCTGCCCGTCGGGCCCCCGAAAAGGGAAAAAAGAGAGAAAGAAGACTCCTCAGAACAGCCACCTAGGGGCGCAGAGGGTGAATCAATCTCTTTGCCCCCAAGAAACCCCAGGAACACCAACTCCTCCGGACCAACCTTTTCCCCGGAAACCCTTAAGCTGGGACACTTTGGGCTTTCCCTAAAAAACCCTGCCTAAACGGGGGAAATCAACCAGCAGAACCCATCACCGGTGCCCAAAAAACTGCCCGATGCGGGGGGGGGACCAACCCCCCGATAGCACAACTTTGCAGCTCTTTCGTTCCGGGGGCCCCAAAACTAAACCGGGTAAAGGCCTGACAAAGAACTAGATCTCCAACCTGAAAGGGTTAGGAGTACGACCCTTATCAAAACCTCCTCCCCCTTCACTCTATCTCAAAGCCGTAGCGGGTTGGCCGAGAAAGCCCCCCAAAGGGGAAACACAAAACCCCGTCAGTGGCACCTGGCGAGGTAAAAAGAATCCTTGGCCCCCAAACAAGTTGGCCCAAAGGGGGTTGGGTTAGGGGGGTTTAGCCATTTTAGAATCTCGAAGGGATTTGGCATTGGACCTAAATGTTTGGGGAAGAATTAAAAGCAAGCTGGAGCCAAAGAGACTCTCATCCCAGGTGTTCTGTTTCCCTCAGCAGGGGAAGGTAAAATGGGGGGGGACCGGGGGGATTGGGGTTTGGAACCGTCGGGCATGAGAAGGCTGGGGGTAATAAAGAGGAGCCCCCGGGCCTGTTTACCTTTGGGCCAAAAAAAAAAACCTACGAAACTCATGGGAGGTAAACTGGCTACCGTTGTCGGACACAAGAGGGGAAAAGGCCCAAAACCAAAGTGTTTGGAAGAGTTGGGCCCTGGAGAGAAACGGATGGTGAGCTTACCTGGAACTCCGAAGTGGGGGAAAAAGGGCCAAAGGGAATTTTCGAGAAAGCACCACACAAACAATAGGTAGGTTTCCCCTAAATTTTGCTAGGGGGGAAAAAGGGAAACCCCACGTAGTCGAGGGAAACACCTTTAAAAAAGGACGAAAGCTGGGCCCCACCTCAGAAGAAAAACCCCCCTTCCCTTGCATTCTGACAAAGGCTTGTGAGGGGAACCCACGGGTGAAAAGCCCCGCACTCTGCCACCCAACCCCCGGATCCATGCCCTTCCAATGAAGAAATACGAACCTTAGCGATGGTCTTTTTGAATCCCAAAGATGAGGGGGGCCCAAACAAGGGAAGAGTTAAAAAATAATACTGAAAGACCCATTGGATACTAGATGAAAGGGGCCCACAATTTTACAGGGGGGTTCACCCCTCTGCGAGGACGGAAAACAGAAAAACCCCTTTGGACAGAAAAAAAGGGAGGGTGGGCACCTCCCTCTTGAAGCTCCCCTAAGATGACGGAAAGCCTGGGTGATCTTTCTTTTGATGGGCCCAGAGGTCTAAAAAAGCCAAAGGAAAAAACCCCAGAAAACGGGCACCCACTAGCAACAGCCAAAAGTCGGGGGGTCACGGGGTTTTCCTTTAAAAATTGGGGGGCGGGAAAGGCTACGCGTGACTTTCCGGGTCCCCCAAAAAGAGGGGTTGGACTGGGAAATTTTGAAAGCAAAAAAATTTTTTGGGCCCCCCCCAGGGGGCCCAAAATTTTTCCCAAAGCGGGTCTGGGATGGGCAAAAAGGCCAAGACAGTGCCGGTTTCTGTCCCCCACGGCAAAGAAAAAGCGTTTTCCAAGAAAAGCCGAAACTTGTCCGTCCCAAAAGCCCAACAGCCCGGGACACTCAAAACCATAAAAGGAGAAAGTTTTCCCTTTTCCCGGGTGAGACAACGTCCCCCGGAAGCAAAAGCGATGGGCGGTGACCCCATAAACCCCCTGAGAAAAAAAACACCCGAATTTGGCGGGGGAGGGGGGGCCCTCAGTCTGAAAAAAGGGAATTCCTGCTGAAATCGGCAAAAACGCGGGGGACGGGAAAGGTTGCTTGATAGCCCCCTTTGAGGCATCAAAGGCAGTCTGCTGAGTTTGGGCCCCAAAACAAAAAAGGGGGCCCCCTTTCTTTCCCCGCTCTTTTCAACGGGGCAGCAAGTTCGCCCGTTAGGGAGAAGCGACTTTTTAAAAATTCACCATCACCAAAAAAAAGGGCAACCCCCCTTGGATCTCGGGGAGGGGAAAATCCCAAAATGCCCTGGGTCCTGCAGGACCCTATCAAAACCCCCTCGAGAAAAATAAAAAATTAAAACCCAGAAAAAAATTTCTCGGGACGAGCAAAAGTGACTTTCTCTGGATTAAACGGTAAGGCCAGCTGATTTAAAGGCGACTAAGAACTTTCCCCCAGATGTTGAAAGTTTTTCCCCGAAAGTATCACTGTAGAAAAAAAACGTCCAGGTAATTGAAAAAAACTTAAAACTTCACATCTTTGGAAGATGGAATAAAAGCGGGCGAGTAAGATTTGGGCCCACCCACAGCAAGAAAAATAGGAACCTGTAAAATTTTTGAGATTCCAGGGAACACAGAACCCTTATCATGGGCCGTGATTCCTTTTTCCCAATGGGAACTGAGGGTGGGCCCTTGGTTAAAATCAAACACACGAAAAATTTTGCCTTAAGAAAACCAATCAAACCCCAGAATGCAAACCCGGGCAGATGGTACCGGTCAATGCGACCTTAGCGATGAGCCCCCGATAATCCATCAAAAGGGCCCTAGACTTAAAATTGGGTTTGGGGCCCACAAGAAAAAGTTTGGGACTGGCAAACCCAGAACGAGCCCGGTTCAATCACCCCCTTGCTCAAAAAGACCTAAATCTACCCTCATAACCCCCCATTTTTTGGGGGGGAAGAAAGTTTGAAAGGGAAATAAATTTCCCAAACGGGTGAAAAATCGGTTTGAGGGGGATCCATACTCCAGAAGAAAGTGCCCCAAAGCTCAGCCGTAAAAAAACCCCCAAGGGAAAAAACCGCAAAACAGCCCCCTTTAATGGCCCCCCCAAACCCTGCTCAGGGGGGAGATGACCAACGGGAAACCACCTTTGGGTTGTTGGGGCCCAAAAAACCCCAACCCCCTCTGACGCAGGGGGGGCGCCCAAAATCACCTTACTAGGGGCACCAAAACTCGCCGTTTTAAACTTGAAAAATATTTTGGCGCTTCGGGGGTCACCCCATACCACTCTTAGAAATGAAGTTCCCCTAAGGATACAAAGAACCCCGCCAGGTCCCTTGGCAACAAAACCCCCCCAAACCTCCAGGAAAATCCTTCAATTTTAAAATTAATGACCCCTTTTAAAAAGTAGGGGTGGAGGATTTTGGATGCCGTCCGCAAGTAATAAAAAGGGAAAGGCCTGGGTGTCCCCTTGAAAAACCCCAAAGGGGCGTAAAGGGACCCAAAAAGAAAAAGGGGCCCTGAGAAAACACAATCCCGGGAACCAAAAAAAAAGAAGGGCTCACACCCCTTACCCCCAAAAGAAAAAAAAAACGCCGGGACACCCCAAAGGTGACCGCATAAGCCCCCGGGAAGCCCATGCCACAGGGGCCCAAAAATCCCCGACATTTCCGGGGCAAATGGGCACGGTCAAAAAGGAAAAATGGCCACGGCGGGGTTCGCAACAACCGGGGAGTCCCTAGGAGGAAACCCCCCGCGCTGAGCGTTTCCCCGCCCCACAACCTCAAGCACTTGGACAGTCACGTCGAATGTGCCCGGGGTTGGCCACAAGAAAACCCCCGAAAAAGGGGGCCCAATTTTGAAACCCCACGAACCCCCCACTGGCGATCAAAAATTTTAAAGCCCTCCCCCGGTGGGAGGGGTGGGGAGAGCACGAGGGACTCTCAGAATCCCCTTTCCCGGGCGGGTCTGAGAACCTAAACGCTGCGCGAAAACAATAAACAAGCGATGCAGCCCCCCGAAAAGTACAAAAGGAACCCCCAGAAAAAACCAAATTTTGCACCCCGTTTTTTCCGGGAAAAAAAAGGGGGCCATCCAGGATGACACAACGGTGTCAGTTTTCAGAAAAGGGGGGAAGGCGAAACCCGCTTGACGAGTTTTCCTTTTGCCTAAAAGAGACTAGGTTTCCCAAAAACTCGCCCCTACCATTGGCGACCGATAAAATCGTCCATGACCATCCCTCTCCCTGAGTCGAAAATGGGAAGGGGGGAATGAAAGTAACCCTAAATGGAACGAGCCCACCGGGGCCTCCTGGCCAAACAGACTCAGAAACCCCCCAACCGGGCCCCTCTACAATAAGGGAACACCAAAGAAGAAAGCCCCCAAACCTGCAGGGCCGGCGAATCTCATGGTTCTGAAAAAAGGCCACCAAAACTTCGGGAAGCTCCTCAGGATCCCCCCATCGACCCCAAAAGGGGGAAATTCCCGGGAATCTTTTGGGCTTTGAGAGGGTTTTAGGCATTTGTGGTAGCTAAACGCGGGAAGGCAGGTAAACCCCAAAGAAGTAGTGGGGAACGGCAGTTTGGGCCAAACCCACAAGCGCCCTAAAACAAAAAAGCCTGCGGGGCTCAGAAAAACCCTCAGGAAAGGGGGAGAGCCTTGCCCCAAAAGCCTGCGGCCTCGACCCTTTAACCCCAAAGGGGGAAAAATTAGGCGTCCCGGGCCATAACCAGAGGTCCGTGGATCGTAACCCCCGCTCTGCTTCCCAAATGGCCCCAAATCCCCCCCCCCAAAAAGCTGGGAACCGTCCCCAAACTGGGGGATGGCCCCAAAACGAGTAAAGCGAGGGGGTCACGGGTGGCAGTTGGAGGGGTCCAAAATAAAACGCGGGGCAGCTGGGGCGAAAATAATTTAAACCAAAAAACCCACTTTTAAAACATAATAAAAAAACGGCAGAAGGCCACGATTTTAAAATTTTCACTTAAATAAATATAACAAACACTAAAATTCCCAAGATACTACACAATAATAAAAAACCCGCAAATAAATACCACAAACTCTACAAAACCCCAAAATTTTAACAATTAATAAACTGTTTTGGCCCTTTTCTGCATTTTAGCCTGGGGACCCCCAAAAAGGGAAAAAAAAAATTAAGCCCCAAATAAAAGTGAAAAATTTAAAAAACCTTTTGGACCCCACAATTTTTTTAAAACCGGGGAAATTTTAAAGCCCAAAAATCCCTTGTTTCCCAGGGGGCCCAGGGAGAAAACCCGGGAAATCCCTGGGCAGCTCCAAATTTAAAGTTAAGCAAAAGAAACAATAACCCCCTTTTGGGTGAAATTTAAAAAAAATTTTAAATTTTTTTAAAAGAAAATAAAAACACGGTCCCCGTTCGAGAAAAAATTCCTTTCAAAACCCCCCCAAATTTACATTTTAAAAAAAAAAAAATAAATTTAACAATAACCTAGGGCCAAAAGCATAAAAAATTTCAATAATAACCGGATTTAAACCCAAAAGGGGACCTAACAACTTAAAATCTAAAAAGATTAAAAAACAAATAAAATTTAATTAATTAAAACAAGTAAATAAAACTAATTAAAAAAAAAAAATAATAAATAAAAATAAAATAAATATTAACTTTAAAAAAAAAATCTTGGGTTTTTTTAAAACCCTTTCCCCTCTTTAAAAAAAAAAATAATTAAGCCCCCTTTTGGTTTGTTTCGTAATTCCCCCTGTCCGGGTTTTTTTTTTTAGGCCTAGGCCACCCCAAAAGTTCCGAAAACCTTTTTTTTTTTCCTTTTTGTTTTTTATAATTTTTTTTTGTTTTCTTTATAATCCCCCCCCGCTAAAGCCCCCGGGGGAAAATAAGGAAAAAAATGACCTGAGGACTAAAGACTTTACCCCCAAAGATGTAGGGGGGGGTACGGGCAACTCCGGGCCCCAAAAAGGCCTCGGGCCAGGCTAGCGTGGGGGAATTCAATTTTCCCCCCCGGAAGGGGGGCCCCTTGGGGGCTGAAAGTCCCATTTTCAAGGGGACCCGGGGGACTTAAGGGCACAACACACCGCCCCCCCCCCCCTACCCCAAAATTAATCAGTCCAGCCATCACCCCAAAATATTACACACCCCCACTAAAAAAAGGGGTTGCATGATTCCCCCCAAAAACTTAACAGAAGAGACAAAATTATAATGTTTGGGAGCAAAAAGGACAGGGGAAAGTTTAAACCTTTAGGCAAATGGAAATTTAACAATTTAAACAATTTAACCAATTAAAAGTTAACAAATTCCCAAAAGGGGAATAAAATTGCTTTTTATGAACAAAAAAGGGACAAACGTAAACCAGGTTTAAAGGGAAAACATACCCCAAATGGTTATAAAAATTTTCTGCAGGCAGACAAGACAACTAAACCAGCCGGGCCCAAACCCTGACCAAAAGCTGCGGGAAACCCCCCGGAACAAAAACGGGGACTGGGCCAAGGGGTCCCAAAAGTCCCAAAAAACGCGGGGCAAAAACGAATTCAGGCAGCCTGGCGACAATGACGAAAAAAACGAAACTGTTCCGTCCAAGCCCCGGGTAGGGGGTTTAAAAGTCCCTTATTCCACTTAATCAAAAAAATTGGGGACAGGAAGAAAAGGGTTTCATCCCAAAATAAAAGCAGATATTTGGCAGGGGGAAAAGGTAAATTTTTCTGGCAGCAAAAACTAAAAAACTTTTTTTAAAAACATTACGACATCAAAAAGTAATAAAAAAAGTTTCTGCCTAAGGCAAGGTTTTTGTTCGTCGGTACTTGGTTGGCGTTTAAGGTTTCAACCCCAATACCCTCCGGCCCAAAAACATTTTTCAATTCGGGAAAGGTGCATGTCTTTTTTTGAATTTAAAACAGGCAAAATTACGGCCAATTACGGTTTTTATTTTTTTTTAGTATTGTTTTGCTTACTGAAAACGGGTTGTGATTTGAGTTTATGAAACCCTTTTAGAGCTGAAATTTTTTCCCATTTTTTATAAACTTTTTTATGAAATTAAAGATAGTTTTCAAAAAATGATGTGTTTTTAAATTTTAGCATATGTTAAAAGGAATAATATTCATTCAGCAGGAATGGGATTAAGCTCAAGGAGGGTTTTTTACAAAACCAACCCACTTTTTTTTTACTAACTAAATTACCCCAAAATTTTTTTTTTTTATTTTGCCACTAAAAGGCCCGTTTTTAAAATAAAAATGCAAAAAAAAAGAGTCCAGAAACTCACGGGCCGGGAGGATTCGGGAAAACCCAAGTTTAAAACTTTAAAAAAAAATCTAATGAAAAAAAAATTAACCCCACCCCAAAACGTATCTGTTCTGTCAGTTTAATATTTTTTTTATATTCTTGGGAAAGTTTATCAATAAAAACCCGTTTTTATAGCTGGTCAGTATAAAATTTAAACTAAAAAATACAATGGGGATAAAAATTTGAAAATTTGTACTAATCTTATAAAATTTGCCCCCAAAAAAAAGAGTTTCTTCTTAAATGTAGTAAAAAAAATTGGGAAAATTTTATAACCTTTAAAAATCATAATTTAATTAAAAATTTTTTATTTGTTAAAGTAGTGGGGTCATAATTTACAATTTAAACCCCTTTTCCCCTGTTCATAATTTAAACTTTTAGGGATTTCAAATAAAAAAGAATACCCGTTTAAATTTTTTTATATATTAAAAAAACATTACTTTAAAATTTTAAAAAACATTATTATTTTTTTTTGTGAAAACCTAAAGAATGTTTTTTTTGGGATGCAAAAAAGATTGTTTTCTTTTTTTAAATAGAAAATAAAACGGGGGTTCCCAAATCCTGACCCTTTACCGCTTAAAATTTTTTTTTTTTTAAAACTCACTTGAAAATTTTTTCAAAAAAAACGGAAAAAAGGTTTTTAAAAATTAAAAAAGTAAAAGGGATTTCAAATCAACCGTTTTAAAAATCCCCGGGCATAAAAAGCAAAAATTCTAATTTTAAAAATGAAAAAAAAATTTTATTTTTTAAAAAAAAAATAAAAACACAGTGAATGTTGTAAAGGAACAAAAAGCTGTTTTAAAAAAGTGGGATTTGAAACATTTACTTATGGGCATTCTGGTGATAAACCCACTGACCTTTTAATCTCAAGGGGTTTAATCACTTCTCCCTGCTTACTTGCGAAAATTTATAAAAAAAGATACTTTTGTTTGGAAAAATAACATATGTCTGATATTTATAAAATAAAAATAGCCGTTTTTACTTTTCTCATTCCCGAAAGAACATGCGACAGTTCGCAAAGGGACAAGGGTTTTCTGAAATAAAAAGATTCCAACAGATTGAAAGTTTGGGGGCCCCTTGGGTCTTGGGATCTACGAGAAGAAAAAACAGGATCACATCCAAAAGTTTCGCGAAAGGGAGGGTTTTAAGACAAATATTAGTTGAAGTTACAAACACTGTTTAAATAAATATTACTGGGTTCAATAATTTTCAGCGGGATAATTAAAAGATAGCTCAAAAAAAAAACATTTTAAATTTTTTTTTACGTAATTGTTTTTACCCAGTATTTTATTTAGTTTAATTTCTGGGCGATTTTAGTTTAAAAAAGCGAGTTTTAATGGAAAATAAAAAATGGGGAAAAATATGCCTTTTTCCAATTTTTAAGGGAAGGGGAAAACTAACTGGTAAATACTGGGTTTTTTCTAAACAAAATTGGGGGAAAAAGTCATTTAAAGAAATTAGAACCAATTAGCCCAATGCAGGGCAATTTAGTCATAATGTTTGAGAAATATAATTATGTTTTAGGACTGCTTGTAACGCTTCCCCAAAGGTTTAGAAAATGGTACCTACAATTCGGTTGTGGGCCCCGTTATTTATGAAAGAAGTAATTAAACAATTTTTTTCTCTCTTTCTTTACAACAAAGGTTAATATCCTTAAATTTTTTTGTCAAAATTTAAATGTGGCCATAAGTTTTTATTAGGATTTTTTCCAAATTTTACGTTAAAAACCCAACCAGAATTTTGTTTCTTGTTTTTAAGAAGGCCCCAAAATTTAAAAACAGGAGAGCTATCTCCCCATTACCACCCTTTTTTGTCATCCCAAAAATTTAAAAAAAGTTCTTTCTGATCGTTTAAAATTTTTAAATAGTTTGAAAAAAAATTAAAATTTTGGGGTTTAAAAAGGGAAAAACCCCCGTCTGGGTTTTTACTAAAACCATTCATTTAGTTCAATACCTTGGGGTAAAAATTTGTAAGCCATTTTTTTTCAGCCCTTTTTAAGATTTATAAAAGGGCTTTGCTTATTTTCATCTTTTTTTGACTGAGCTTCAACATTGGGGTATTATTTTTTTTGGTTTTTTTTTTTTTCTTTAGTCACCCTTCCCCCGGGTTCCCCCCATTCATCTACACTCTTTTTTCCCCCCCCTATTTTGTGCAAATTTCCCCATCAAATCCCCTATTTTTAATTTTTTGGTAACTTTTTTGGGATTTTTTTTTTGCCACAAAATGGCCCCATTAACTCTTGTTGAGCGGGGTAAGGGTCCATTTGGTAAAGTTTAGTTCATCATTCAGGAAATTTTTAATTTTTTTTTTTGTAAAAAAGGGAAATTTTTTTTTTTTTTTCCCTGTTCAAAATTTGCCTTTACCTTTAAATCTTAGGGTTAAAGGGCGGGTTTTCAGTATTTTCCCATCCCCAAAACCGAGGGGTCATTGGTGATAAAGTAATCTGTTATTTTTTTCTGAGGTTGGTTATCGCCCCAAAAGCCCCCACTCCAACCTGGGGGACCCCCAAAAAAACTTTTTTTTTTGGAAATCCCCTTATTGGCGTTTAAAAAAAAGCTTCCCCCGAACAGGGTCGACCTCTGTGTTTTCAAACGGAGTTTTCCCTTCCCCCTAAATCCCAAAACCCTTTTCCCTACAAGGCATTACAGGTGGTTTCTTTTTTGAAAAAGGCAGCACTTTTTTTCGTTTATGAAAAAAAGCACTATCATTAAAAGGCCCCTTTTTGGTTTTTGGTGAGAGTGATGGAAATCCCCCACTTTTGGCCCTTAATTCCCCCACCCCCTTTTAAAATTGGCCTGCCCCCCCTCAAATCCAAAGGGCCCGCTTATTCAGGTTTTTTTTTTTTTCCCCCCTTTTAACCCCGCTATCCCCCCATATCTGGTGGAAACAAATTCCCAAAATTGGGTACCCCGTAACAAAATCCAATACCCGAGGCTGGTTCCCATAAATGGGGGTGGACGGAGGTGGAGCCCCAAAACCCCAAACCCCCCTAACATTTTCCCAAAAACCCCGTTAAACAAACTGTCTCCTCAATAAGGGTGTATTAGATTTGGCCCAAAAACTGATTTAAAAACAGATAAATATTCTTTGATAAAAAAAGAAAATATATAAAAAAAAAATATTGAAAACAATTTTTTGGAAAATGAAAAAATTTATAAATTAAAAACACATTAGTTGCCCTCCAAAAAAAAAAGGGTTTTTAGAAAAGGGTTTTTTGGGTTTCAGTGACTAATGTATAAAAACCGTATTTTAATTGATAATCTTTTATGTTCGTTAAAAAATTGTGGTTTAAAAAAGAGGGGGGGGGGGGGGAAAAGTAAATTAGGCCCCCCCGTTTTTATGGACAAAATGTTAAAGCCAAACCTTTTTGATTTTCCCCCCCAAATTGGGAGTTACGTCAATAAATTTTTTTGTTTTTATATTTTTAAATTTTAAAAGTTTTCCTTTTTTCAAATTTATATATAATTTTAATTTATCTTTAAAAAAACCCTCCAAGTGATAGTATTTTTTCCTTTTTCGTGAAAGGCCCGTTTTAAAGGGATCGGCAGTGGTTTTTTTTTTTAAAATTCATAAAAATTTTTAAATTAAAACCTGTAAAAAATGAAATATTACATATCAAAATGTTCCTAAAAAAAATTTTTACTTTTAAAGGTTATTTAAAAAGAAAAACTTACCAAAAATTTTCTTATCTTGAGAAACTTTGGATGACCTTGAAAAAAAAATTTTCTCAAAAATATTTTTTTGGTTTTTGAATCTATTTATTATAGTTGTTATGGAAACACTTTTAAAATCCATTGTATACAAAAGTTACACAATTTAGTTCTGAACACAAAAATATATAACACTCACAGTTTATATGTTGTAGTATATAAGAAAGTCATATAGAAAATGTTTTTGTACTAGCATAAAAAAGCAGAAATTTCAGAAAAGTGTATTTGTTATTATAAAGTTCCATTATAGGCTTATATTTATATAGGATTGTAAAACTTTATTTTCACTTGTAAATGTTTCCTAAAAACTGAATAAAATACTGTTTGCAGCAATTTGCAAATTATAACTATATTTACATAGAATAACGAGGATAAATATCCCTTATTCCGAATCTGACTCCGTTACAGCAGGTGCCTTTCTCTTTTTAGTTCCTTTAGGTCTCCAGAAGTGGTTTCAAACGGCTTAGTTGACTCATATTTACAAATAATAACAATATTTACAAACATACAAACTAATAAAACAACTAAACGCACTAATATAACCTTCAAACGGAATAATAAACAACACCAATATACGACGCTTTGTATACGAAATTACCAGCTGATCGTAAAATAATCAATAATACTTTTCCCGCGTATTTGAAAAACGTTTGAACATAGAGTATCATAAAGAGGAAACTCTTTCTGAACATTTTAGTATAAAATATAACTTGATTTCCGATTTTAGTTATTTGTTTGCGGCGCTTTTCGCGATCGGCTCGGAGCGAGCCGTTATCGATTCAGAGGGGGTCATTAACGGCTCGGACCGAGCCGATATCACTTGGAGGGTTAAGGAATATAAATAATAATACAGACCAGTTATTATAAGTATGATTTAATCCTGAATAAAGAAACAAGTTATTTTTTTTCAAGTATGTTTTAGGTTAGGTTAAAGGGCACTTGGCCAGGAATTAGTATATTAGAGAGATAGGACATCAGCAAACCTTACCTTAAAAGACAAGTTCACTAATATCAGAGTAGTAGTCACAAACCACAAAGTAGACATAATCTCACAAATTTTCAAACACCACAGGCATTTTCTTCAGGTGAGTAGAGGGAGAGAAAGAGAGAGAGAGACACTGAAATGACTTCCACTATTGCGGGTAGGTGGCTGTGGTGGGGGGGTGTACATCCATAGAGCAACACTCAGGTGTAGATGCAGTATTTCAGTTAGTATATATAAATATATATGAAGTTTGCTGATGGGGAAGGGGGTGAAGGGAAGTGTCTATCTTATGTTCAGAATTTTCAGATTTCATGTATGTAAAATTATTCCTATTAGACTCTAAATACTTTACTAGTGAGATAAAAAACTGCCCGTTCCATGGTTAACTATCAAGATTTCAGAAAAAAGTAGATGCAAAAGGCACAAAACGTATATAATTTTTAATTTATTTATCCGTGACGCAGATCTTTTTGAAACTTACTTTCAACGTAGGCAAGAAAAAGTGTTATGTGGAAAATTTAATAATTTTCTGATATTTTATTATTTATTAAAAATCAGTTGAGCTGCAAAAAGCATGTTAATGTAATATATTTTTATATGTTGTTGCAGCCATACGATCTTTGATCTAGTCAAAGATTCAAGTACACATCTAAAAAGGTAAATATTTTTCCTTTTTAAGACATATGGTTTTATCCTTATTGTGTCCCATCAATAAATATAATGCCAATCAGAAAATGACCCCGAAATTTTATGTTGTCTCCAGTTTACTAAGTATGCTGCTTTACTATATTTTTTTTAATATAATCGTAGGCTTAGTAGTCCAAAAATAACCTATAATGTATGGTAACAGTGCATTAATATTCATTTTTCAAGCATAATAACACAAATTTAATTTATTTATGCAACATAAGTTTAAAGGTTTCAATAGAAGTTAACTGTTAATGTTTATTAACCGATAGCATATAAATCCTATATTTAGTATTATGATTTTTTTTTCTTGAGCAGAGACCAATCTCTGTTTTATCCTTAATCTACCCATTCTTCATAGGCCATTGGTCTGTGCAGAGAACTTATCAGACAGATTAAGGGGGAGAACTAGTATAGTACAAGGTGAACATTACTGATAAAAGCTAACAGTCAAGGCCAGGATTCGAACCTGCTCTTCTAACTTAAGATCGAAGTCCTGGCACCATAGACCGCTCGGCTACCAAATCTCAGAAATATTTTGTCTAAATAGTAGTTTTGCTGTACAAAATGAACTGTAATCATATAGTTTGTTTACATAATCTATATATTTAATTTTGTAAGGTGAATTGGTTGCGTCAAAATTCCAAGCGCTACACTCCATCTACGGCCTTTGGAAATGGCTCATTTAAAAGCTCTGATATTGTAGATGGCGGAAAAATAAAAGTTTTGCAATTCGTCTTTAGGGCTTCACCCCATTGGCCTTCAAAGTTCCCATGTTAATCTTATGTGAAGATGGTTTCTAACTTTTGTTTTGATTTATTGAGTCCAGCTGTCAATAAGACAAATTAAATATTCCACCTGTTAATGTTTTATACTCTAATTAATAAGGCACAAGGCCAACTGAAAATACAGTTGACCAAAATAACGAAGTAAACAATCCTTGAAACACAAAAATATAAACTATACAGAGAAGTTTTAACACAACAATAATACCTGATTAATCTGTATATATGATAAGGATTTCTTCAAAACTATAAATAATTAAATGTTATACCGGTACATTAAATATTTAACAGAAAGATTTTAATTTTATTTATGTAGGGGCTTTTGCCCCAACAAGCCACTAGTTTAATTAAAAATCCCTATTTGTATACCCATTTCACAAGTACTGATTTTCTTTTTTTACATTTCAGTGTTGTACCATTATTTTGTACCTGCGTTCCTCTACTGCTTATACAACAATTTGACGTTTGTCAACCTGTCCATGTTTGACCCTACAACCTACTTCCTGTTGCTTCAGTTGAGAGTGGTGGTAACCGGTGTACTATTCCAGGTTTGAAATCTAATTGATTAATTAGTTTGATTGAAATTCTCATATATTCTATATTTAAAAAAGAATTAAAGTAGTACAAATAAATAAAACATAAATGTATTAGCTATAAAAATGTTAGCTAGTCAATATTATACAGAGTGATTCATGAAGTTCTTCAACAGCATCTACTAATACTTAATGTAAAGAAAAATGTTTTATAAATATAGGTCCGAAAATGCTTCCTTAGTGAATTATAGGCAGTTAAACATTTTTATAAGATTCATGGATACTGAGTGAAATAATGTTATACACAACTTATGGAAAGATAATTTAGGAAGGAAATGTCATGATTTCTTACATAATTTCACATGAAAGAAATCATGAATCACATGAAAGAAAAGTAGAAAGTGAAGGAAAATGTGTTATTTATTTGTTAAAATGTTATTTATTCCTTTACACCATTTTTACTTTGATAATAATTAAAAATAATATATTTATTAGACACAAACATGAGGATTTTATTTTCTTCGTCAAAACTGTGCTAAAGGTTCTCAGTTCGATCCCAATCAGAGTCATAATACATTTTGAGAAGGATCAGCTGATTTATTTATTTATTTATTGAACCAACGGCAATGCCTTTTTAAACAAAGATTAACAAACATGCAGAAATAACTGTTGTACACTAACAATTTTATGAAAAAACAATATGACTATAAAAAATAACAAACAATAGAAAAACTAACATGGTAAAGTAAATAAATAGTAACAACGAACATGAAATAAATTAAACTAATATAATCTTTCAAAATTCAATAATTAAAAGACTAAAGCTAACTAGACTAAACAAATTACAACAATAAACCAATACTGAAAGCAAATAACAAAATAACTAGCGTTATAATGAATGTGTGTATATGTGTGTAAAAGTTGGCAGGGTGTGAGTATTTATAGGTGAGTGGAAGGAGGGTAGAAGGTTAGGAAGGAGCGAGGTGAAAAAGGTTTACAGACAAGATAAGTCCATCATTTTTAGCTTCTTCTTAAATGCATGGATGCTGTCAAAGTGGAAGTCAACCTGACCAGAGATAGCATTTCCGATGCTCATTAGGCAAGGGAGTGGACTGTTCTTCAGATAGTTTCTGCTGTGGGCTCTTCTCATGAACGGCTCAGAAGATCTAGTAGTTCCTGGAACACGAAACTCGACTAGCTGCAGAAGTTCTGGGCAGTCAAGAATTCCACGAATCAACTTGAAGAGGAACACAGCATCAGCAACAGCTCTCCGATGCTCCAAAGGCCGCAGGTTGAACTTCAGAAGCTCGAGTTGATCAACAGGCACATCCCAGCAACGATAGCCCAGCGAGAACCCCATCATTCTAATGAAGCGACGCTGAATTCCCTGAAGTCTGGTTATGTGAATGTCTAGGTAAGGTCGCCATACGACGCCGCCGTATTCTAGGACTTGGAGTACAAAGGACTTATACAAAAGACCCAGTGAATGTGCTGAAAGAACACTCTTCGCCACTCTGGCAATAAGACCGATGACTCGTCTAGCTTTTGTGCAGATGTCATCAATGTGTTGCTCACAAGATAAAGAGGATGTGAGATGGATACCAAGGTCTCTTATGTCACTACAACGTTCCAGGGTTGCTCTATCAGCAGTGTAGTTGTTGACAACAATGTTTCCCCTTCTACTGAAAGTAATTACTTTACATTTCTCCACATTAAGAGACATCTGGTTCATCTCACACCAATGCATAACATGATTAAGGGACCTCTGCAGAACATTACAATCTTCTCTAGTCTTGATCGGGTAGAACAACTTAATATCATCAGCATATAGTAGAAACTTAGATTCAATACTTTCAGTGTATTGATGAAGACATTAAAAAGATAAGGTCCAAGCAGGGAACCCTGAGGAACCCCGGATTTCACTGGGAAGGGATCAGACATACCGGAGCTATATTTCACTACTGAAAATCTATCACTCAAATAGCTATTAATCCAGGTCAAAAGAGGCTCGCAGACTCCATATCCTTTCAGTTTTTGAATCAGCAACTTGTGGCACACCTTGTCGAAAGCCTTTCTAAAATCTAGGTAAATGGCGTCAACCTGCAGGCCCTTAGAGAAACAAGTGTAACCACCGGCTGTTCATTTGTCATTAGGCTATTAATTAATGACACTTTCTAAGGAATAGTCGGCCTTAGTTTGTAACAATGACTACATTCACTCATCTACACTCATCACACTCATTCGAAATCCATATTCGCCCATATCTTGACGATTGGCGTCTTATGAATAAATAAATAAATAAAAATTCTTTCCTTGCAATTTCTTATGTATTATACTAAATAAAGTTAAATTTTGTACTTATTATTATAAATTATCTACAAATTATGTATGAAATATTTATGACTATTACCCATTTAACAAAGTTATTGCACACTAAACGTAAAAAAACAGAGTTTCCTGTCCCAATTTTGTGTATTTAACCCGAAATTACTTTAAAACTACCAAAAGTACAGTCTGAAACCTACTTTTTTAGCTTCATCATGTGAAATTATATAAGAAATCATGACATTTCCGTCCTAAATTATCTTTCCATAAGTTGTATACAATGTTACTTCACTCTGTATCCATGAATCTTATAAAAATGTTTAAACTGGCTGTAATTTGCTAACGAAGCCTTTTCGGACCTATGTTTATATAAAATTGTTCTTTATATTTTGTAGTAGAATGTGCTGTTGAAGTGGGGGGGAGAACGCCATGAATCACCGTGTATATATGAAACAGTAATATAAAAGTATACTATATATAGGAGTGTGAAGCCCATTTTACATATAAAGCCCATTTAATAAATGATAACCATAGAAAATTCTGATGATCCATGCCCCTTTCTGTAGTGATGCAATCAGAATTCCCTACTCTCAGAAGAGTGACGAGAATAAAAGTCATGCTAGTTTGAATGTCTCTAGAAGAACAATAAAAAGCAGTTATAAAATGTTATTATTTTCTTATTGTTATGTTTACAGATAGTATTCAGCTAACAGCTGAGTGCTAAACAATGGTTGGCTCTAGTTCTACTCACAGCTGGTTGTAATGGTCAACCAAGTGCCATTCGCTAACACCTTCTCTCCTTGCAACAACACTTTTCCCTTCCTCTACTCCTCAGCCAATTTCAGATAACGAAAGTCACTGTCAAAGCTATTAACAAGGGGAACAGTCCTCTGCTAAGTTGGAATATGCTTCTAATTTTAGTTCAGGTTTGTACAAATTTAAACTTTATTTGTAATAAGCCAAAGTTGTATTTACATACAGAAATTAACCCTTTGCATGCCAAAGATTATTTTATGATATCTCGTATATAGCTACACCCAGGAAATCAAAGTACTTTGGAATGAAATGAAACTAACACATAGCATTTAAATACCTCATAATGAAAAAAATGTAAAAAAATAAAAAAGTGACAAAGTTAAAAATATACTTGAGATAAAACCATCTATAAGTAAAAACAGTTTATCAGCACCAATTAAACACTCACATAGCAATGAAAATATAAAATTGTAATAAAAAAAGTACAAATAATGTAAAATTGTATATAGTAAAATACAAAAAATTGCACATTACATTCTTAACTAACCCTATTTTAAATTTAAACACCAGTCATAATCTCTTAAATATATAAAATATATATTTATAAAAAGATAACTAAACAAATATACTGACGTGTAAACATACTGATTGCAGACTTTTATTGACATGATGTTCAAAATGAGGAAGTATACAAACAATCTGAAGGATCAAAGAAGCACAACGGAATAAATTAGCCATCAACAGTTGTGTCATAATATTTCTAAATATGTGGTTTATTGATCTCGTGCTTGCTGGAGAGCTACTAACATGCAAGTGTGCCATACACGATGACTTGTGTTGACTATAGTTACCCATTGCGGTCTGTCAACTCTGATTTAGCACGTAGCATGCTCAACTTTGATCTGCCCTGTTGCACATTTTGTGACATTTAGCTTTATTAATTCGCTAGACTTGAGTTAAAATTTCAAATATGCCTGAATATTCGTATACAGGCAGTGAATAGGGTACCTAAATCACTTGTGATCGTAGTTTTAAGGGAATTTGTGATTATTTATGAATGAAACTTCTACTGATGTTTTTCCAGTCCTTTAAAAGAGTATTTATTGAATTTATGTAATTTCTTATTTTGTCTTTGAAGGTTAAAACTTCAATTTTATTTAGGTAGTATGTTCATGCCTTGCGGGGGAGTATATAACGAGGTTACTGCTGAAAGGCTTGGACTCTGAAGTCTGTATCGTCTACATACAGAATATATTCATGTACACTGGACTCCATAGTGTGCAATATATGTCGATTCCTGACCTGGCAAGGACAACTACCAGTGCTGTCGGGATTCTGCGGAGCTAGAACACCTGTGCAGCTTAAAGTATGTTCATTCCCTATTAGCGTTTATTTTAAACTAACATTAATTACCTGTTGATTGTATTATTGGAATAGCATATATTTTATAACCTCTCTATTGCTTGGAATATATCGAAAATCTGGAATATATCAAAGTACTCACATCGTTTTATTTAGGTGCATTCATAGATAAATATCTCTATTGATTATTCATTTTTAAGACGCTGATCGTAGAGATATGAGCGAATTTGAAGGGCGAATGAGTGAAGTAATTTTACTTACTAAGGTCGAC
>JAQJVL010003830.1:0-54079 GCA_035578905.1 Stictocephala bisonia
AAAAAGATAAATAACAATTGATCTTAAAAAGTTGAAGTTAGACAGTTTAAATTGAATGTGATGGATTATATATTTAATTGAAAACAGTAACACATATGTAATTACAGAATAGTTTGCTATTCTACTATTTAATTAGAAAAACAAATAGGAAATTAGTTAACGATGAAAGGACACTTCACAGTTTTTCAAAGAATGGCTGTTACAGTTATAGGCAGCACAGAAACATACCAACACAGCCTCAAACATCACAATAATAGCATGCGTCTATATTAGGCGGTATGTATACTGTACAGAGTTCCACCAGTTGTGGGGTAGCGCCGTGCCGTTTTTAAGAAAGGCCTCGCGGTGAGAGCTGTCGATCCAGTTCTCTTATATAGATCATTGCTCGGATCCAGAAGACTAAGATTACAGATATAATTGTTATGACCGTGGAGGCTTATCCACGAAGTGATAATTTTATTTCATTCACTTTACTTGGCTTTTCACCATATATTAAAATATTTCAAACTTGGAGATAAGGTGGCAGAATGTGTGTTTTTGTAATGTTTTACTTGTCTACCGTCCTAGTCAAAGTGCATAAAATTTACAATTAATTTATTTCAACATAGTAAGAAATGCTAAATGCATTTTTATATCTTTGTACTATGTCAGATAAGAGTGGTGTTTTATTGGTTGCAAGGACAGTAACTACACAAGTTTGGTTTTCTAAACTGTGTCAAAAACATAAACGAATCTCACTCACTATGGTCAATGGTCAAGGCTATTGACACTTGTGACTCAAATTTTTAGAATGCCGCTGTGCTACCCTCTTGGCTTTGTTTCGTACAGCCCGGATGGGTTGTAAATCTGTTAAAGTCTTATCACCACATGTTGCTGCAATAACCAGGTTCACACAGTTTATGTTATAAAAAGGAGAGTGGACACCTCCAGAAAAAATCCTCATGCCCCTATAAATATACCATTATTAATAATTATTATTTATTCTTTTAATGGCATCCGCCAATATACAATAGTTAATAATATGAGAGTAAAATTTAATTAAAAAAATTTAATATAAAAATATAATAATAAAATTGAATTAAAAAAATTTGAATATAACAATCAAATAATAGATTTTATATAATATAAACAGAAAACTTGAAATTATTGATTCTATTGTAGTTTATTTTTTAGTTGACTGATACTATCAGAGAAAAGGTCGACATTTTCAGGAACCCCATTACCAAATCTATGAAGACAGGCGATAGAACCAAAGTAACTGTAGTTGTTCGAGTAGTGGCTGATCACAAATATCTTTCTGGATCTAGTTCTTCCAGGAAATGAAAAGGATATGCTTGGAGGAGTTATTTCTAATT
This sequence comes from Stictocephala bisonia, assembly GCA_035578905.1. Taxonomy (NCBI): domain Eukaryota; kingdom Metazoa; phylum Arthropoda; class Insecta; order Hemiptera; family Membracidae; genus Stictocephala; species Stictocephala bisonia. The sequence goes on from JAQJVL010003830.1 coordinate 1,356, forward strand.
GTAATTACAATTAATAATTGTAACTTCCCTAGTACTATAGATATTTTAGCCTGATTATTAATTTAAAATGTCAATATTTTGAGAATAAGATTGTCAAATGAAACTGCAACATAGCCTTACATAAACAAATGTAATATATTAATATACCAGCCTAGTTCATTACAGGTAGAAAATTAAGTAAATAACTTTTCTACATTTTTTCTTGCTATATTTTTTAAAACTAATATAATAATATTAGTACTAAAAATATACAATAATAATAATAAAATTATACAGTATAATTTATATATAGGTTTACACAGTAATAATAAAATTATAATTATAATAATAATTTTACTATTTTTGATATTAAAAACTATGTGTATCAAATGTATAATTATTACATTTATATTAATAAAATAATTTTTTTTTTTTACTCAAAAGGCAATATTCTTACTTTTAGAGAACTCAATCTTTACTTTTTCTAGATATGCTCCAATAATCTTTCCGAGTTCAATAAATTTGTTTATTGATTAGTAGTTATAACAAATGTTAGTACATTAGTTTAGTTTTCTTTTTTAATATATTTATGTTAATGTTCTTAAAAATGTTGTTAGAAATAAATTGTTATGTATAAGATTAAATATTTATTAGCAAATTATTAGACTAAAGTATTATTGTTTTTAGTTTCTAAGTTTAATATTTTATAAAACAAGAAGTCCGTTACAATATTGTACAATGTTTTTAGCCAATGAATGATTTGGAAAACTATTAATTTATAAACATAATTAACATAATACAAATATAGCTATAAAGCCACAAAAGATGGAGAGCACGCATATATGTGAAGTGTGACATTTCGGATGGAATAAACAAAACTGCAGACAAGCAGACTACAAAGGTGCAGTGCTCTGTGAGGATTTCTCTGAACTTCTACCGCTCGATAAGTAACGTCTTTATGCAAGCATTTTTAGAATTGTCTAAAATAACACCTAAATAATTAATTTTGTAAAAGAAGCTGTCTCCCTGAACTAAAAAGAACAAGGATTCTAATGGTAAAAAAATTATATGTGTATCGCAGTTAATAACTCTTTGATAAGTCATTTCAAATTGGTCAATACGTAGATTTGAATGCAAAACTTGTCTTCTTAAAATTTAATTTGTGACAAAGATAAATAATTATCATTTAAAGTATTTACCTCAAGTTATAGTTAATGACTTGTAGATTCGGGCTACTTCTTCATTTTTCTCAAATAACAGTCGGTTAGGAGGTAATTAAGAAACTAAATATTTCCCCCATGTTAAATGGGCGTGCCAGCCAGCTTCTGTCCAGTCCCATCTTAAGGTATAAGCATAAGAGGGTTATTATAGATATAATAGAAGGACTATGGTAATATGTCTAAGAATTGCTTGACCAGGAGGGGAGTTGCAATGCTGGCCTGAAAATTAGTTTGTCATAGGTAAGTACAGTCAAAACCAAAAACTTGCTGAAATATTCTTATTTGGCCAGGGGGTGTGAATTTGGACATATTGACTCACTAAAATCGAACTAGTTTGACAAGGGTGTGAATTTGAATGTGGCTGCTGGTACCATTAATGGAATGTGAATTTGAACACACCCACATATACAGTGCATGTGATTATGTATATGCATGTAATACAAATACATGTAATTTATACTGTCTTTAATTTGTTACAACAAATGGAATTGGCTGTACTGAATCATCTCTTACAAATAGCTTCATATTTATAGAATCAACAATCACACCATTAATCAGTAATAGTGGTATAAGATAGCAGGCTCATTTTATTAGTATGATAAAAAAATATCATATTATATTATGTTATATAGTGTCAATTTTAATTTTAACTGATAGTTTATTTGCAACATTTAGGAGAGGGTTGGGAAGAATAAGAAAAAGGAAAAGTGTTGCACTTAAAGAAAATAATAATGTAAGTTATTCGTATTAATTTAAGCAGTTAAAACTGAATTCAAACTTTTTCTAAAAAGCATTAAATTTACTAAATTAAAATACATAAGAACCAAGTAACACAGGAGTAGTTTCAATATAACAAGTATGACTGGTTGTATTTTGAAATTAAAATAAATGTAGCATTATATCAAACAAATAAATTAATACAGTTCTACTATATATGAAAAAGTTATGTACTATGTATTGGGAAGAGTGGGCAGTTTCATACAGGGTCACTTTCATACAGTTCAAATTTTCTGCCACCTACAGCAGCAAGAAATAAAAACTCCACCACTACCTTATTCTAAACATTAGTTCCTGTTACATGTGGGTGGATCTTATTGAAGTTTTTCAGATTTCTGAGTATTTATTTTTGCTGTTTGAAAAGTGAGGTAAATGCATTTATTGATAAATTTGTCTGTTATACAACATGGTAATTTACTTCTTCATACTTCAATTTAAGTGTCTGCCTTGTGACTGATCTGTATTCAAATGTATAATAGAAGCACAGGGTAAGTTTTAAATGTGGTAACATTGTGCACTTTCATCCAACATGGGGCAGTTTAATGCAGTAAGGCAGTACAAAAAGTTATGAACCTAAATTGACTTTTTTCAACAAAAAAAATATGTATTGTATTATTTTTATTTACTTTTCGACATGTTTTATTGGTGTTCAAAAGACAAAATTTACAAAAATCAACCACAATGTTTCTAGTATATACTTTTCATAATACTATGGTAATAGGTAAAAAAATTATAAACAATGAAATATCAGATTTAAGAAGAATTAAATATGCTTTTTGTATTGTGATCTGAGAAAAGAGGTCAGATAAACCAATGTCGATAAGTAAAATCTTTGTCAAAGCTGTATTTGTGTTGGACACCATTGTCAAGACAAGTGTATGCGTTTTACCTTCCTGTGTTGTTACATTAAAATGTGGATACAAATTATAAGATCAGAGAATACAGTATTTAGGAAATTGTTACTGTATATAGACCTTAAAGGAAATGTTTAGTAGAAGAAGTTCCTTTTTACAATGGTTTTCTCCTTGCTGAGAAATCTGTAAATTATCAGTAATTAGAAAAATAACATATCTGAAACGTAAATTATAATTTTTGTGTGAAGAAGGTTAAGATACTATCTTAAAAATAAGACATAAATGTATGTTATAGGTATAGTCAAAAAAAATATTTTAGCATTCATTTAAAGCTATTACTGTACTTAAATAAAAATACTAAAATTTTCTATAGTAAAGGTAAAATCTCTCAAATCACACTTTAAAAAAATAGAGTGGAAGCGTTAGTTTATACATGTCCCTACTATTATGTTTGTTTATGTAACGATAGTTGATCTGTCCATTATAAGCTGTTACGTTAATAAAGTAAGTTGATATATCCTCAGACAGTATTATTCTCAGAAAGACTTTCTTGAGTAAAAGTGAACAGAAATATATTTTGTTAAGTAAAATACTTGTTGGTAGTTTAAATCTCTATGTAAATGTGCTTCATAGGCATAACAAACCTTATTCTACCTTATAACTTTTTTTAATTCTTAAAATTTTAGGCGGTGGAATCAGTTGGCAAAAACAGTCTTGAAATGTACTACACAAGAAGAACTACACCTTGGCCAAGGATGCAAATAACTTTGGACCCAAAAATTGAAGCTTACTACAGTAAAAAGGTGTCGGTAACAAAATTAATCATCACATTAGAATTATGTTTCAATAATATAGTGCTGAATATATCATAAGCCAGTTCTTTCCAGGGTATAATCAGGAAAATATATTTTTAACGGGGATCTAGGTAGTAAGTACGGGAAGTTGCCCGGTTAAGCAGAACTATCTGAATATTTTTTTAAACCCTGGAATAACAGGTGGTTTACAGGGCTCTCAGAGCACAGATTTGAATGCTGTGTTAAAAAAAACATTATCAAGTTTTGAGGAAACATTGAAAATTGTGTAGGCATATTCTCACCTTCTATAATGGCACATTGCTGAACATTTAAAATATCAATTAGTTACTAATTGTAAAGTTACAACATACTGATTGCTCTCTCGCAGGTGAAAGCTTCTATAGACACCAAGCTCACAAAATCACAGTTAATTTAATGACACTTCACTGCCATCAAAAACTAATTATTTTTAAATTATAGGGTATACTCTAGACTTGTATATAAGTATACTGTAGATGTAATAAATGTTTTTGCTACAGTTCACACAATTGGTGAGCACCTTACCCATCTCTGTAATGTTAACTTATGTACCCTTTTCTCAGGTTCTATAACAGATATCTTAGTTCTGTTTTTTTTTTCTATGAATAAACCATACTTTGTTGTATAAGTAGAAACTCTAAAATGTGGTTTTTGATAAAAAATGTGTGTGCATAATTACAAAAATGTATGTTTCAAAACCACACATTTTCAGTTTATTTATGTTTTTATACTTTTATTAAAAACTATTATTGTTGTTTAAGAGTTTCAGCAAGTGTAGATAAGTATGATAAACAACCAGTTAAAATTTAATTTTCAAATCTGTAACAGAATCTAAGAAAAAGGTTCATAGTTAAAAAAGTACTTTTTCGGAAAATTACGAAAATATAAATGAAACCACTTTAACATATCAACTCATCACACTCTTGCCCCAAAGGATGGTCCAGCTCCTTCCTCAGGTTTCTCTAGCTCATATGTATCTTCAAGTTTCCTTCTCAGAAGGCTTTTCTTTATCTTTTTTCAATTTATTCCTGAGCTTTGTCTGCTTTGCTGTCTTTTCTCTAATTTGCCCATTGTTGCTGTGAAGTTTTTACCAGTATCAAGCCCACACTGCAGCATATCTTACACTATCCAATATGGCCATCATTAAAAGTTGCAACTGCAATATATATTCTAATTGTAATACATTCTTTTCTTAAAAATACATGGATATTAGGGCACTTTTAGTTTTAAAACACAAAAACAACCGAAAAATATGTAAAATACCTATAAAATAACTAAGCACAAACAAATATATCTTATAACCAAATAAAAATTACTTAGCAACAACATTAACAACAATCAGATAATATATTTTGTATTCACTAGCAAAATGGTAAACAAATAAAAACAAGATAATTACTATATACTAAGTATACTGAATTCTATAAGAACACCACCAATATTCAACTGCTTGGTGAATGGAGAGTTCTGACAGAAAAACTACAAACATGCACTGACAAATCTATACTTTTGAATAACTTACACATATTATATACCATTTTAAGCTAAAAAATCGATACCAATGTATGTGTATGGGTGGGCGGGTAGGGTAATATCAATGTATTTGTATGGGTGGGCGGGTGGGTCGATACCAATGTGTGTATGGGTGGGCGGGTAGGTTAATACCAATGTATGTGTGTGGGTGGGTGGGTGGGTCAATACCAATGTATGTGTATGGGTGGGCGGGTAGGTTAATACCAATGTATGTGTATGGGTGGGCGGGTGGGTCGTATGATTGGTCGGTGGCGTAGTTGGTTCAATCCCAGCTTCATGTGCTAAAGGTTCTCAGTTCGATCCCAATCAGAGTCAATACATTTTGAGAAGGATCAGCTGATAACCACCGGCTGTTCATTTGTCATTGGGCTATTAATTAATGACACTTTCTAAGGAATAGTCGGCCTTAGTTTGTAACAATGACTACATTCGCTCATCTACACTCACCACACTCAATCGAAATCCATATTCGCCCATATCTTGACGATCGGCGTCTTATGAATAAATAAAAATAAAAAATAAATGAATAAAAATCCAAAAATTGAAAAAAAATTATTTTTGGGTGAAGTGCTCTCCTTAAGAAAATTAAGAGATTTCTTCTTTATCTTATACAAATTATTAGTTTTTCTTCCGCTTTAACTATTGTAATACAGTTATTAAAAATATCAATTTGAGTTTATGACAACAGGAATATATTGAGTATAAAACTACTACATATGCTTCATTTCTGAAATTCAGAGATGAACAACTTTATTTATAACTACTCGCTTCGCTCGTTGTGGGCTTCACCCCCAAACCCCCCCCCCCTTGACAGCTCTAACTATTTAGCAGCTTTTGGTTTGACATTTAACCTTCTAATGGTTCACTATAACACTCGTGGTTATGCCTGTTTTGCTATAGTGTTGCAGTGTTTATTTCAAAAAATCGTAAAACTATAATTAACAATAAAAAGAATATCAAGTACCATATTTCCTTGTTCAGTATGAAATAGAGAATTAGGAATAAAATATTGCAACTGATTTACTAAGGAAATTGTAAATAAAAAGTTTCATAGATCTGAGCAAAGAGGTCAGATAAAACAATGCCGATAAGTAAAGTCTTAGTCAAAGCTGTATTTGTGCTGGTTACAACATTGTCAAGACAAGTATGCTTTTTTCCTTCCTATGCTGTTACATTAAAATGTGGATACAAATTATAAGATCAGAGAATACAGTATTTAGGAAATTGTTACTGTATATAGGCCTTAAAGGAAATGTTTAGTAGAAGAAGTTCCCCCATTGACCACCAATACCACTGTACGTGTATGGGTGGGTGGGTGGGTCAATACCACTGTACGTGTATGAGTGAGTGGGTGGGTCAATACTAATGTACGTGTATGAGTGAGTGGGTGGGTCAATACCACTGTACGTGTATGAGTGAGTGGGTGGGTCAATACCACTGTACGTGTATGGGTGGGTGGGTGGGACTATATGTCGATGTGCCGAAGGCTCAACCTTTCAGTTGAGTTGAAGACCGGCGATTTCATCTGCAATTAGTTTGTTATATCTACGCAAATCCTTATTATTGTTATTCACACACATAACTTCCAATTCATTAACTCCTTCTTGCACAATAATCTTTTCTGAAGCTCTTTTGTACATTTTTGCATAATACACTTTTGTACTCCCACCACATGCAGAAAGCGGCCCTGCACCTTCTGAAGACGCTGGATATGTCCAATCTGGTTTGGGGACTATACAACGCTGGCAAACTCCAAAAAATGCTGTAATTATTTCTTTAAAATGATCACGGGCTACCAGAGTAGTGAAATGTCCATGCCAGTTGATCATCGGTAGTCCCCAAACCCCTGAGGGGTTTCACAAATGATCACGGTTGGTTAGGAAAAATAATTAAAGACTACCAAAACAAGTCAGTAGCTATCCCTGATAATCTCGGGATACCAAATTAGAACAGTAACTTCTCAAGCTGGTCAAGTAAGCTGATAGGGAAGCTATGGCTTAGATAGCCACCTGTGATCAACTTAAGTTAATTATGGGGGCTAATCAAGTTGATAACTGGGGACTACTCAAGTTCATTACATGGAGATAGCCAAGTTGACTACGAGGACTACCTTCGTTTATCACGAGGGCTACCCAAGATGATCACAGGTGGTTAACAAATCTATCAAGAAAGGTTTGAGCATCAGTAGCTACTAAAAACGATCATGATTGAGTACCCAATCTGACTGCTATGCAAACTGATCACTGAAGCAACTTAAGTTAATCACTGGGAGGTACATAAGTTGATAAGGGGGGCTACACAAGCTGATCATAGTTTCCCGGCTAGCTCTCGGGAAACTAGCCGGGAGGGGGGGCAACGGGCGTAACCTCAGGGTCGGTCACCTAAATATGCGCTCCCTCAACACGGGGTTCACAGAAATGTGTGCGCTGGTGAACGACTTTGACTTTGACGTTTTTGGAGTGTCGGAGACCTGGCTTCACCCTGGCACACCCTCCGACAACTACAACATTCCAGGCTACAGCATGCTGCGCTCTGATCGCTCCAGCACACATGAACCAGATGAAGACGACGAAGCGGGAGGCGGTGTTGCTATCTACATAAGGGACGGCCTTGTGTACTAGCAACACACTGTCACCATGGGCACCGCGCCTGGTGTTGAAACTCTTTGTGTAGTTCTGAGGGTAAAGGGACGGAGGCTTGGTCTGTGCGTTGTTTATAGGCCCCCTGATGTCAGGTACACTTGTCTTGCTCCGTTGTTTCATTCCCTCTTTGTCGACCTTGCAGTCGAAGTCAACTCTGTGATTTGTTTAGGGGACATAAATATCGATTTCACTTCAAAAACATGTAGTGAATCCAAGTATTTACGCCGACTCTTGAGAGAATTGAACACAGTACAACTAGTAAACGAACCTACAAGAGTGACAGCAACCTCGGCCACCTTGTTAGACCACATTATAGTGGACAGGTCGGCTGAGGTCAAGAGGACCGGCGTTATTGATGCTTCAAGTATAAGAGATCACAGAGGCAAGGTAATAACGGACCATAAGTTGATTTACTGTGATTTAGTAATAAAAAAAGAGAAAAATGAGCCAAAGCTTGTTACCTTTAGAGATTTTTCTAAGTTTAAACTTGAAGAGGCAATCAATGAAACTGCTCAGATAAATTGGGGAGGCATATTGGAAATGAATGCAGTTAATGATATCGAAAATGCAATTACATCTAATATCAGAAAGGTGTTTGATACACATGCTCCAATTGTATGTAAGAGGGTTACTAAGAAAAAGGCTCCCTGGATGGGTGATGAGATAAAGGCCTTGACCAGAGAGAAGTGTAAGCTTAGAAACAAATACTGGAAGTCAAGGAAACAGCAAGACTGGGAGAATTATAAGACAATACGAAACACATTAAATATTTCAATTTGGAAAGCTAAAAAGGAATTTTTTACAGATCAGTTAGTGAGCACAAAAAACCCCAAAGATTTTTGGAATTGCTTGAAGCAGTGCAATGTAATTGGAAATAAAGAGTCTGGACTGTCACTTGATTTCCAAATAAATGACATAAATAAGTATTTCGCTGAAATGGGTTCAAAAAATGAAGTAGATAGGAATGTGTTGATGTTCTTTAGGACACACAAGAAAAATAATTTGCTAAATGATTTTAAATTTAGTGCTGTCACTGAAGAAGCTGTTAAATCAGTGATAAACGAAATTAAATCTAGAGCTATTGGCAGTGATGAAATATCAATACAAATGGTTAAAGCTGAGTCCGTATGCCATTGAAGCCATAACACATCTTGTTAATGAGTCACTAAGAGGCGGAGTTTCCCCTCAAGCATGGAAGACCAGCATTGTCCGCCCACTGCCCAAAACAACTTCTCCAAATAGTATTGAGCAATTAAGACCCATATCAATACTCCCAGCCATGTCCAAGATAATAGAGAAAATAGCAATCAAGCAAATAACAACATACATAGAAACAGAAAACCTATTGCCTGCCCTACAGTCTGGCTTTAGAAAGAATCACAGTACTTGCACTGCTTTAACAAATTTATTCAGTGATTTGATTGATGCTAGGGACAAGGGCAGATATAGTTCCCTTGTTATGCTCGATTACTCTAAGGCATTTGACTCAATGAATCACGATATGCTAATAGCAAAGATGCATTACTATGTCTTCAGTGATGATGTGACTGGTTGGGTTAGGTCTTACCTCGGAGACAGGCTGCAGGTCACCAGAGTGGGAAGTGAGACATCGAACCCCCTCCGAAAGCAGTGGGGCGTTCCGCAGAGCAGTTGCCTGGGCCCAATTCTGTTTAATTTGTACACAGCCGATTTCCCCAGCTGTGTACAAAGTTGTACTGCGCATTTGTACGCAGATGATTCTCAGTTGCACTTGTCCTATGAGGCTGGGCTCATCAGAACAGCCTTTGATCAAATAAATACTGACTTAGAGAACATCTCAAGGTGGTCAGCTATCAATGGGCTGACACTCAACTCGGACAAGTGCACTGTTCTGCACACCGCACCACATGATCTGTTACAGACCCTCAGCGAGAGTGGAGTGGCAATTGCGCTGGATGGCGGGAGTTTGGCTGTGTGTGATAAGGTGAAGACGCTCTGTGTCGTACTGGACAATGGCCTTACGTTCACCGAGCATATCACTCATGCCTCCCAGCGTGCTTTAGGAAGGTTGAGGGGTCTGTACAGGTTCAGAAGTTTGCTTCCAGAGACCGCAAAGCTTCAGCTCATGCAGTCGCTGATACTCTCAGTATTTTATTACTGTTTTCCTGCATACGGCAACAGCATCTCGGGGGAGGACGTTGGTCGGATCCAGAGGCTTCAAAACTCAGCCATCCGCTTTGTTTACAGTCTACGGAGATTTGACCACGTGACTGCCTATCGTGAGGCAGCCAACCTACTGCCCATGGAAGCCGTGTGTAGGATGTTGACGTGCTGCATGACGCACAGGGTGCTGATGCTCAGCGAGCCTCAGTACCTTCGTGAGAAGCTTATATTCCGAGAAGAGGTTTCTCAACGGGGCACCCGCCATGGTAGGAATCTTCACTTCCCGAAAGTTGAATTAGAATTTGGTAAAAAGAGCTTTACTTACTTTGGCCCTAAGTTGTATAACGACCTCCCTGACAACCTAAAAATTTATGCAAGTAATACCTTTAAAAGAAAAATTAGATTGCTTTTGTCTGAAAATATTTAGGTCTGTAGGTTGTAGAAACTGACAAGCAATGTGGTTATTGTTCTTATATTGTTATTTAGTGTTAAGTTATTATTTAATATTTTGTATTTATTTATTTAACGTAAGCTCTACATTTTAATTGACCAAAGTTGTTCTGAAAAGCAGATGTATCTGAGAAACGCTTGGAAATAAAGGCATTTTTATTTATTTATTATTTATTTATTTATCATGGAGGATACCTAAGTTAATCACGGGTAGTTGCCCAAGTTATTCACGAGGGCTAGCTATGCTGCTTATAGGTCTACCTGTATTGATCATGAGTAGCTGCCTACGTTGATCATGACGGCTACCTAAATTAATCACTTGTGTCTACCGACGTTGACCATGAGGGCTACCCAAGTTTATCACAGGTGGATACGGACATTGATCACGAGGGCTACCTCATTGATCAAGAGTGGCTATCCAAGTTGATCACGGTGGCTACCAAAGTTGATCATGAGGGTTACTCAAGGAGATCAAGATTGCCTATCCAAAACTTAGGGCCTACCCAAGTTGATCGTGGGTGGATACCTATGTTAATCACAGTTGGCTATCTAAGATCATAACAGAACATAACACAGGGGCTACTTAAGTTCATAACAGGGGGCTACATAAGTTGACGATGGGTGATTACCCAAGTAGATCAGAAAGTTTTAAAAGCATCAGTAGATACAAAAATGATCACAGTTGACTACTTAATCTGACTGCTAAGCAAACTGATCACAGATGTTACTCAAGTTAATCACAGGGTGCTACACAAGTTAATCATGGGTGATTACTCAATTTAATCATGGAGGCTAGCTAAGTTGATCAGGAGGGGATACACAAGTTGACATTGAGGACTCCCCTAGAAGATCACGGATGATAAGCCAAGATGATCATAGGGGAATGCCAAACTTCATCTCGGGGGCTACCTAAGTTAATGACAGTATACTATCCAAGTTGATCACATAGAAGTACAAAAATTGATCACGGAGACTACCCAAAATGATTACGGATAGTTACACAGGATTTTCACGGAGGGATAACCAAGATGATCACTAAGCTACCTAAGATGATCACAGGAGGCTACCTACATATATCACAGGTGGCTACCTAAGTTGTTCAAGGGTTAATACCGAAGTTGATCGCGGGGGCTACACAAGTTTATCATGATGTGCTAGCTAAGTTGATTAAGGGTGATTACCCCAGTTTTTCACAGGGGCTATACAACTTGATTATGGTGAGCTACTTTGATCATGTGGGGCTACCCAAGAATAGCAAGGGTTACCCAAGTTGATCATGGAAGGTTCTTAAGATGATCACGGGAGGCTACTTTAAGATGATCAGGGGGTTGCCTAAGTTGATCATGGTGCTAGACAAGTTTACCACGTATGTCAGCATTTGAATTCCACCATTTTGTAGAACAAAGCTAAACAAACTTAAGGTTATATCAAATATTGGCATAACATAAATTAAAATGTAGTAATAGAATGATACTTATCAAATAATATGTCTATTATTTCACTCAATTGATTTTAGTTTATTATGATCAATCTTTGCTATTATCAGTTTCTAATAAATAAATCTTTACTGTCACAAAATGTTTCCATAATAATAATGGAATATAGAAAACAATAATGGAGCCCCACATCCCACGTTTGTGTACTAATAGAAAAATATTTTTTTCACAGGATACTAAGGAGCATTTGATAAAGCAAGTTTATTTTAAGAAAGGTGAGTAAAATTAAGATATGTAATCCAGTATCTATAGGTATTGCTCAATAGCATTCCTATTAGATAGCGCATTCTAAAGTTGATTGTCAAAAAGCCAGTTTGGTACAATGAAATTAAATGAGATAGCCTTTATTTTAGTAGGGAAGTTAGGACTATTTCACTTAACCATGTAAAACTTGTTTAATTCATGCTTAAAATAGGTGTCACAATTTAATATTTAACAGTTTAAGCAGTAACTAAATTAATAAATTACCTAAATTATTGAAGTAAGGAAATTCATACCTAACAAAAAAATAAATATTCAAGTAAATGTAAATCAAATTTCTTTTAAGGAAAAACAACAAACCTAAGTGGCATAACAATTAAATCTGAACAAAAACAAAAAGAAATTAATTTAAAAAACAATACTACGAGGTTTAGATTCCAGGTAAAGCTGTAAGTCCCTTAGTTGCCCTGGCTATTGGGCTTTCTGAGCCTAATCAAACTCAGTTAGTAACAATGACTACACTTGTTAATCTACACTCATTCACCCCTATCTCTACAATTGGTGTCTTAATACTGAATAATAATAATGAAACACAAGAGAGAATGGCTTATTGTTTAGCCTACACTCAATCTGCCCGCCATGCATGAAGCCCAGTATCATCAGTCCTGCAACCACCGCGCTAACCACTCTTGAACTCCCTTCCGAAGTGGGCATGATAACTTTGATTCTGTCTGGCGAAAGATTCCACAGCCACAAGCAGTAACTATAAAGGACTTGTTAAAAACTATTTTTCTGTTTAGTGCTATTGATGATAATAACTAACCCCTGCTTGTAGTATAGTTATTGATTTGGTAAAAGAAGTGATTATCTCTAACAAGTAAGTATAGGATTATGATCGAATAACAGCGTACATTAGAGTATGTTTATTAGATGGCCAGATCTTCAACTGGAAAAAACGAAATGCCTATAATTTTGACACAAAGTTATAGGTGTCGAAATTATACCTAGCGGCTTGGACGCTCCATTTTAGTTAAATATAACATATTTTAACACTCTAATGGAGCTTTGGATCTCACATACCCAAAGGGTTATTTTGCCTAACCTGTTTACTGAAGGACTCCCCCTCAATAGTACCTTCTTCCCTGTTCTTAATTTTGTAAATAAATATTGTAACAAATTTTGTATATAAAATATGTAACAACCTCAAAAACACAGTTGTATTCCAGCACAACATAATGAACTTGATTTCAATATTACCACTTCCGTTCAACTTCATTTAAATCTGAGGTTTGGTTTTAAAATTGAAACAAGACTCAGTAAATCATAAAGGGTTTATTGATTAAAACCCCTATTTGAAGATTACTAAACAACAAAGTTAGTTACCAGATAATTTAGAACAAAATACGTTGTATGTAAAATATTAAATGTTAAAAGAGTTAGTAGATCCTTTGAAATATTTATCAATTGTTCCAGCCATCTTTAACATTTCTGTCTGTTCTTAGTGTGAAAAATACGGTAACAACAAACCATTTTGAAATTATATACTACTTGGAGAGTTGCAGAAAGGGTCTCCACACCCATTATTAGAGAATAAGACATAGTCACTTACATATCAAATAATAATTAAGGAAATAATAGTGAATTGATGATGTTTATGCCTACCTAACTAAATACGGGGCATTTAGGCATCCCAAGAGGCTTTTACAGGGCACTGAGATTATCTGTGAAAAAACGGGACCGTCCGTTTTTACAGGATGCCTGGTCACCCTAATGTATGTGATACTTACCTTACATTTCTTTTAAGTTTCAGAAGTTCTAATTGTTCAAAATAAGGGGTAACAAGATCATCCCTGTAGATTAAAAATGAATCTGATATATTAGTTTTGAGCAAGCTGTGATCTGAATGAATGAATTTGAATAATGAATTAATTTTCCAACAAATAATTACAAAGTAAGAAAAAGAACTTTTGCTTGAAAAGTTAAAGCCATCATCTCCAGTAATGATGGAATGTCCACTTCTATTGTTCTGATTATCAGTTGACACTGCAAATTAACTGATAGTGTGGCTTTTGTGGCACTTGGTAAGCTTCACATTCTCAATCACCGACACATTTAACAGAAACATTTTTTTCAATACTTTTCTACTTATTCTATATTTAGAGTATATATACATACTCTTTTCCTTTTTTTTTTTTATCTTGATCCAAAGTTATATTACAATAGATTAGTTACTCAATCCTATAAACACTACCAATTTACACAACAATTTCAACCTTATCTTATACTTATTCATGTTCAAGTAGCCATTGTTTCAACAAGACAAGTCTAAACATCTATTAATTTTTTAATCTGCTTTAATTCTATAGATAATGTATTGTAAAACTCGATGCTAGGAAAAGAAAAGATTTTTTAATTATGCTATTGTTTACTTTAGGTCTTCTGACATTACCTATTATAACTATGTTTCGTGTTAAATATCCTGCGTTTTGAACATTCTCCTTTCTGTCTTGACCACTTTTAACATAAAACTGACAACCTTAAAAATATACAAGTGATGACAGGAAGAATATTTCAGGATTGAAGGCTTCAATACACCACACAATGAAGATATGAAACCGATTTACAACTAACTTAAAGAACAAATTAAATAAAAAAACTCCAAGATGTATTATCTTTCTCGGAAAACTTAACTGATAAAAATGTAATGCCTTGTGATCCGATTCTAAATAACTTTAAATCTGTTTGGAATTAAAGTTAATTAGAATCGGATCACAAACACTTTCCATTCTACATTTTAATATACAAGGTTTTTTAAATTGCTGTGATAGTTTAAAATTGAAGGTTCTTTTATTGAAGTTAAAGAGAATTCAATATTCATATCTATCTACAGAATTCCAGGCCAAGAAAATGACAAGATTGTGTAACAGAAGTTGAACTTTTACTTGAGAAATTGGAAGTTGAAGCTAGGAATAAAAATATTTGTATTGCCTCTGATACAAATATTGATTTACTAAATATTAGGAATAGTACTAAATACCTTATTTAAATATGTGACTGTTGTGGTTTTAATGAAAACTTTACAGATGCAACTAGAACTACTAATTTTTATAAATATCTGCATCTATAATAGTTTTACAAACTTTAAAGTAAACCCCTTAACAAACAGTACAGTAATTGATTTAGACATATCGTATCACAAAGCACTTTCACTGTCATTTACTTATGTCGCAATATAATAAAAATACTGCTCCCAATCTGAACCAAAACATAAAACAAATTAAACATTTTTTTCAAAAGAACATACACAAATTAAAAATTCTCTTACAAAATACTGACTGGTCTTTTGACTATTTAACAAATGTTAATGAGAACTATGACCATTTCTTGTTTTTGTTTCCTTGTGCGTTTAATGAGACATTTCCAAATGTGACTAAAATACAAACAAAGCAACCTTTTAAGCTCTGGGTAATCCAGGGAATTAAAATATCTGCAAATAAAAAAGTTATTACATTCAGAATCAAAATGGAATATGACACCTAAATTTCAAAATGATTACAAGAAATATAAAGATTTTAAAAAGGGTTGTTGCTTTATAAAAACTAATGATCATTTTATTGCAATATCAGAAAATAATACAAAAGCAACATGGAGCATTATAAAAAAAGAATTATGCTTAAGGAAAAAAGATGAGGAAACTCCAATAGCAGTTGACTGTATGAATAGGAATGGTCTTCAGTCTATAATTTTAATGGCCAATAAAATAAATAATTTCTTTGTTAGTACTCCTATCTCAATAAGCCTGCAGGAAGATAATCTAAGATCAATAAAACTAATACAAAATAAACCCTTAAAATTAAACAATAATAAATTCTCATTCAAGCGAATTTGTTATTTAATATTTAAAGAAAATCTTGAAAACATAAAGGCAGTGGGGTGGGACAAAATTCCTATGTTATTATAAAATCTGTTATTGTAATTATACAAGACCCATTTTGCAAGATAGTCAATCAATCACTTGAGCAAGAAATTTGTCCAAATAAACTGATATGCCAAAGTAAGACCACTGTTTAAAAAAGGTAACCCAAAATATTTGTCAAACTATCGCCCAATTGCGCTGCTTCCTTGCTTCTCTAAAATTTTTGAAAGAGTAGTAGAGGAGCAGCGGACAGAATATTAAGTAATGAGTTCTTAAGTCAATCACAATTTGGTTTTTGGCAAAATCTGGGGACAAAAAATGCTGTTTCTACTTCAGTGGATTGTGTGTCAAGGGCTTTGGATGGCTATTGTCAAGGGCTGAGAAAACTATTGGTATTTTTTATGGCCTGTCCAAGGCCTTTGACTGTGTCAAACATAGCATATTAATTGAGAAATTGAGAGAATATGGCATTGCATACAAAGAGATTAATTGGTTTAAGTAATATTTAGAGCCAAGAAAGCTAAGAATTATACTGAGTAAATTTGAAAGTGATTTTAGGTCAAATTAGAGTAATATGTACAGTAATGTGGTGTTCCACAGGGTTTAATTTTGGGCCCATGTCTATTTCTTCTTTATGTTAACAATCTTAGTACAGCTACAAACACAAATTTATTTCAGTATGCAGCCCTTAATTACAGGGGACATGATCATGTGTTGGATAATTCTATTTTGTAACATACAGGATGCATAGATAATTGGTTCTCTGCAAACGGCCTTTATTTAAATACTTCAAAAACTCAAATTATTAAATTTTCTGTTGCAAAAACAAATATTAAAATGAACATAGTTCTGATTTCAAGTAAATTTGAAATTGAAGATTCTATCAAATATCTTGGCATTGAAATAGACTCGCATCTAAACTGGCAGAAACAAATTCAAAATTTATCTAAGCACATAAATTCAGCAATATTTTCATTAAGAGTTTTGAGAGACATTACAAATACTAAAACTCAGCTAGCAGTGCATCATGCATACTTTTCATCCATCATGAACTTACAATGATGGATGAAAATTGTAAAGGAGTTTAATGAATACAATGATGGATGCACGCACGCACGCACGCACGCACGCACGCACACACACACACGCACACACACACGCACACACGCGCACACACGCGCACGCACGCACGCACGCGCATAAAGGTATTCAGACTCCAAAAAAAATAGTTAGATTAATCGCCAAAGTTTCACACAGAGAATGGTTTATATTTTACAATATTCTCACATTAATATGTTCTTACATTTTAGAATTAGCTTGCTGGGTAAAAATTAATTAGATACAATTTGAACAAAGATTACCAACTTATGATTATAACACCAGGTAGAGACATCTTATACAGCCAATTCACCACAGATTACATATTCTTCAATGTCTTTGAAGTTGGCTTATTGAAAAAGCTTTTCACTCTTTGGATGAATTGTTTGAAGAAATCTTAGTTGAAGGTGTGAATGTAATTTGTTAATTGAATGAATGTTTTGGAGTTGTTAGTTTGTATTGCTAAAGAAATGTTTTGGAGTTGTCAGTTAGTAATGCTAAAGAAATGTTTTATTCAAGTACTATAAGAAGTCACCTGACATAAATTATGATGTAGTGATGATTATGAATAAATAAATTGAAAAGAGAAAAATGAAGATTCGCATTTCCGTTTAAACAGCAATATGCAAATGAGATGGTTTTGGGTTCTTCTTAGTTGTTCTATGTACAGGGTGTCTCAGAAATAAAATGCCAAACTTCAGGAAATGGTTATGTAGATCCAAATAAAGAGAAATTCAAGAATAATTTTTTTCCCAAAAATGCTTCGATTACCAAATATCCGCCATTTTGATTTATTCATAAAAGAATTGTTATCTCCAAGTTGGCTTAATCCATCATAACGAAATTCACTATGCATGTTAGGATAATAGAAACCTATTCTAAGAAAAAATCAACTTGATGCAATTGAAGATTTCAAAATGACAGCCATTTTTATTTTTAAACGGAAATTACGGAAAAACAGCAAAAAATACAACGTTTAGTACAAGTTTTTTTAGATCATTTTATTACCAGTCTGTCAGTATCAAAAAAGGTAGAATTCAACAAAAAATCAGATAAATTGACATTTGTGTTGAGAGGCAGCAAAAAAGCTAAAAACAAATAGCTTTTTTGTTGCCTCTCAACATAAATGTTAATGTGTCTTGGCTATTTTGTCCGATTCTGACTTTTTTGATACTGACAGATTGGCAATACAACTATCAAAAAAAATTCTTAAAATTTGTTTGTATTTTTTGCCGTTTTCCCGCAATTTCTGTTTAAAAATTAAAAATGGTTTGCCTTTTTAAAATCTTAAATTGGATCAAGTTGATTTGTTTTATTGGAATAGATCTCTATTATCCTAACATGCATAACGAGTTTCATTATGATTGGTTAAGTTAACTTGGAATTAAAAATTCTTTTGTGAAAAAAACAAAATGGCGGATATCTGGTAAACAAAGGGTTTTTGAACAAAAAATTATTCTTTAATTTGACCAATATAACCATATCCCAAAGTTTGGCACTTTATTTCTGCGACACCATTATGATTTACAAGTTCCTCCCCAGCAACTAATTCTGTATTGTATCCTTCAATTAATTAATGCATAGTATTGTGATTTCATTAATTCAATATCACATGTCTTAAATAATAAAAGTTTCTTATTTTTGATCGGCAATTGTTGTTTAATTGATAAATGTGTTGTTTCCAGGAAAGCATATGATCTAATTTTACTCCTAAGTATTCAAACTCTTCTACTTTTTCAATTTCTCTAAAATCACAACAATAAAATATACTGTACAATTTTTGTTATGAAACTAATTTGTGCACAAATTCAAAACTTTAAAAGCCAAAATTCGTGTACTTAGTCTTTGAGACATTGATGATCATTCGATTAGTGAGACAAATTGACTTCAATATCTCAAGGTCATGAGTAATATGTTCATAAATTTTCCAGATGGCAATATGAAAATGCCACCATCTGCAAGCTGTAACTCTACCATAAAATCTTTTTATCACCAAATCGTTCATAAATATTAAGAAAAGAATTGCTTATAAAACTGTGTTACTCCTTTAGTTATGGTACGCTAAAACTTTTTGGTATTTTTACAATCTGTTCTCTTCCTACAAAGTAAGATCTGAACCATTCTAGTTCATGGTATAATATAAACCTATTATACCAGTTCATTCTAGCTTTTTATGAGTATTTCATGGTTGACCGTATCCAATGCTTTTTTGAAGTCTATAATAGTGCTGAGGCCTTTTGACTTGTATTCAGAGCGTTGTATATAAATGTTTCAAGTGTGTTTTCTGTAGACTTTCCCTTGGTAAATCCGAACTGTGTGCGGCTAAAAAAATGATTTTCATTGGGAAAACCTATTATCCTACTTTTCATTCATTTCTCTAACACTTTGGATAACACTGGTAATAAGCTTATGGGTCTTAGACTATCAATCTGTGCTAATTTAGGATATTAAATTGGAGATATTTCTTTGTCTGTGGTAGAATATAAGAAATGTTATGTAACCTTTTGCAAGTTATCAATTAGTAGAAATTATTGAAAGATAATCTTTGCTTGTTATTTTATTAAGTATGATCACAAAAATTGTAACAGATATTTATATCTAAAAATTGTCAAAACTAAGAAAGTTCTTTGATTTGTAGTATTGTTGTAATTTAATTTTGATCAATCCAACAAATATTTATTAGATAATTATGTGACAAAAAAATTTGCTTGTTCTTTTTATTTTATTTTTTTTTTTTTAAGTAAATTTATGTTCTTAAATTTTCTTCAATGATTTAAAAATGAAACATATTTTCAGCAAAAATGAAGCAGAAAGGAAGAAAGCCCATAAAGACTGCATTCAGCGATATGTACAAAGTGCCAGCTTTAGACTGAGTACAAGTAACAGTGTTATTTACATTTTATTTTTACTGAATTTTGTATTTAAATAACAATAAACTTATTTAGAATGTACTGTTTATACATATTCATAACTAATTCCTATTTATTTCTTATTTCAATCAACAATCTGACAGTCAAAACACTTTAATTGCAGGCTATATTTTAAGGTTTTTCTAACAATATTTGTTTTATAGTTTTCCCATGGTAAATTTATAATAACATATTGACTGCTCAAACATTTAATTAAAAGTACCATAAAATGCTAACAAATGTTATTCCTTAAAAACATACCAAATGGTTCTGTGATACATAAAACTGCCCCCAAAGTTGATAAAAAGTGCAATTTACAGTCCTGCAGGTAAGTCATATCTGGTATTTGCTTCAGAGTTGTCAGTTGCTTGCACCCAATCACTACTGAGAACTCTTTATTGGATGAGAGCACATAATACTGTATAGTATTGTCATTCATTATCATAAAATAAAAACTTTAAACAAGGGATCTTTTCCGTTAATTCACTACCATAACTTAGGTTAACCTAACATAACCAAACCTAACATAACCTAAACAAACCTAACCAAAGTAGTGGTAGTGAATTAACGGTACAGATCCAAAACAAGAACTCACAAATGAAAGTGAACTTGTAAAACTTGCTAATTTGTACAATATAGCCTTAAAGTGTAAAAAGATAAACAGAGCTAAGACAACACAACAGTATGGCCCACAAACTCCCCAACCCCATATTAGCACCAATCTAACAGGAGTTTTTTTACTTTCCCATTAAAGGCTTCGAATCGAGTCTCATTCCTCTATCAAGCCAGCAGTTTATAGAGCCTGACACCATTAAATGATTTAAAAAAGTGAGTTTTATGTTTTGGAGCGATGATGCTGTTTCTCTCATGAAAGTTGTACAGGTGTTTTTGTAGTGCTACACTGTGATTCGTTTTTATGGACAAACTAGCTATTTGCAAAATGTATATCGATAGAAAAGGTAAAACTGTATACAGTTGATTCGCGATAGTCCGACACGCTCGGTCGGTAGTCAGATACTGTCTGAATCACCAATCTCGGCTGTACTGTGTACAAGTCTCAACAGGATTGACATCCCTATGTATAATAGTTCCATTGTTAGAGTGGTTGTCTCTATCAGAGCTAAACTGTAAAACATGTGTCGACTGACTATTGTAATTACCTCCTTGCACTTGTCAGACTTTACTTTGACTCTGTAACAGGTCCACCAAATTGATAAATAAATTAATTAATTTAAATAAATAATAAATTATTGCATTAAAGAAAGGGATATATTTAATTAATATAACCAACGAATGCTCAAATTATATTCGATAATTTTTGTGAGTAAATCACCAGTTAGATAGAAAAGGAAACAGAAATATCTGTTCTAACTAAACGCTTGAAGCTACAAGCACAATCCTTCCTTTGTTACCAATTCAGACATGGGTTGGGTTTTTTCCAAGAAAATGTCGCAGTAAACAGATGGTGACGGGTCTGAGTGTCACCAGTCGAAATGATAACCGTAAGAGGAAGGGATAGCTAGTTCCAAAGTCTCTCGGCAGAAGCAGCACCTTATGGAGACAAATCATTTGAAATAACGTTAAATTGAAAAACCCAAGGAGCAAGGAGACACGCGATTGGCTGGCTGGAAAGTACAAGGAGCAAGGAGGTACGGGATAGGTTGACCGAAAATAGGAAGGGAAAAGACCACGAGGTCGACGGAGGGAAGCGAGGCGTCCGACTTGTACACTCTTACTTAACTCTGTACAGGAGCAACTACGTTGAGGTCCTCAGGACATCAACTTGTTCCTTTAAATTATAATATATTTTATCTAAATTTGTTATTTGATTATAATACAAATTATAGATCCATTCTAAAATATAAGTGTGCAAATTGAATTCAGTGAATAGTATTACAATATTTAAGATGTCTTCGATAAGTCAACTCCAACAATGCCAATCTCTCAGATAAGTCTAGATATAAGTATTTTATTAAAAATTTGCCTTTGTTCAATAATTTGATTAAAGTAAAAAACTTTGTGTCATGACTAAATTTGTTTGTGAGTAAAAGATAAAGTAATGATTTTAAAGAATGTAAAATAAAATAAATTTGATAAATTAAAGTTTGTTTGTGTATTATACAGTCCTACCAAATTACCCACATTTAAACCCTGAGATCTTTTAAGAGTAATCATGCTCTAAATTAAAATAAATATTTATTATTTTCAAAAAATAAAGAATAATCAAATTAATGTAACAACCTCTATAAAGGTGATACGTTACAACTCTTATACACCAATGTAGTCCTGCTATAAGAGAGGTTGTCACCATGAGAGCTCAACTCCAACGTAAAAACAGTGATTCCATACAACCCGCTGGTGTTGTACAGGAAGTAAACCCATCCATGCAAGTACAGTGGTATTCAGGAATGGGCGGGTAATGGAAATACCATCTCAAGTATTTCCGTTAGTTTCTAGTATTACACAGACTACATAAGACAACACAATTATTGCGGAGGCCATAGAAACGGAATAAGCTATGTCAGCTCCAACACTTTAATACGGTAGTGTGAGGAACATCACCTTGACCTTAGCAACGTTTCGATAATGAATGATATTTTTCATTTTTAGATTTTAGTAGGCTACATACTGTACAAACTTTCTTTATTAATTATTTAATGCAATAAATACGTAAATATCAAAATACTGAAGCATAAATGAATTATTTTTATTCCTTAATACGTAGGTATTCCAATACAGTGCCTAAAAATTGTAAATTTGATTTTCTAAATTTATACAGTGATATTAAGGCAACATTTGGTAATCTGACGCCCCATAGGTCCCGTGACTGTTGGATTATCAATAGTCTACTGTACTGAGAAAAAGATACAATAAATTGTTGTTTTTCCAAATATCACCCGAAATGCACATTTTTGTAATTTAATAAAGAACTTACAAAATCTTACACTATCATGCTCCAATATTTTAACAGCATAAGATAAATATGGAAAAATTGTTCCATTGTATGCAGAAACATAAAACATCCAATTTCGTAAATGCAGCTATTGACTTCAAATAAGATTCCTCTACTTACCTTTTTGCAGATGTCACCTATATGCTTATTGAAATTCAAATTTTGGTCAATATTTATCCCAAGGAACTTTGCAAAGTGGCAAGCATAATCTCCTCATCACTAATCAAGAAGCAGCTAGCTTTGAAATCAATAGAGCCATTCGATTTACCTTTTTCACACAGCAAAGGATTAGTAATAGGCTCTCCCTTGCTTTGTCTTTGCACAAACCGTAAATATGTGGCTTCCTCTAATTTTTTTGTCTTTCGGTTTCTCCATAGTAATCCTTTATACTATCCTCCTCTGTCCAGTTTTAAAGAAAATTTAAGAATTTCATCCTTTTTGATTTGAAATAAGAAAAAGTAACCTTTTTAAAGGTTAAAATGCTTGGCCAAAGACACCTCTGTTTCACCTTTTCCCGACTTTTTAAAACTTTAACTTTTCATTCGATCAACTGAACATTACAGCATATTTTAGCAGAAGCCATACTATAATTCAATATAGCACTGTTGACTAAATAAAACAGAAAATGCATATCCACAATAACACTTAAAAAGAACAGTACACAATATTGTACTGTATGTTTTTAAGATGGCTGTAAAGTACAAACTATAACACTGGCAAGTGACAAATTTTTGACAGCACAACTCAGACTAGAAGAAGATGATGCGCTGGATCAATTTTTGTTTGTTACCTGAAAGACTGATGTCATGTTGCAGCAAACGACTGCAATGCATGTAAACTACTCCTGCAACGAGCTTGGCTTACGGCAAACCATGAAAATGAATACTGTAAACTCTATTCGTATTACACTGCAATGTTTTAAAAAAACTGAAACAATTTGATGCTGTAGGAAACAATTAATTTCCCAGATTTTTGTACAGTTAATTGAGGTTTCAGATGCTTGAAATTAAGTGTCCCTCAATTACACACAAATGCATACTACTCCTACCTACTGTGGAACTCCAACTATCTGAATTGCATTCAGAATGTCTTACAATCTTAAGTTTTGTAATTTTGTTCTGAAAAAAAAAAAAACTAAAAAGCATACAACAAAAAGAGTAATATTTCTAATCTTTAAAGAGATAAAACATACATATATGTATCACAATAAATAACTCATAATATGCTGTACAATGTAACACAGTCTTAAAAGAACAAATCAAAATTCTGCCAGGAAACTGTATTGTCTACTCTTCTATTGTCCTTTCCTCTGTCAAGGGCAAATGCGGGGGCAAACTGCTGCCGCGAAACCGGCAACGGATGAATACAGTCAAACATAATACAAAGCATTTTTAAAAGCTAAGTGATTATGGCAAACTAATCGAACACTTGTCCTACAGATGGTACATAAATGCTCACTATAGTACACTGTATATAGATATTTAAATCTGTATATTATTTATTAATAAATTCCTTCTTCGATTAAAATTAGTGTTTTTTCATCCTCTTTTTCAAACATACAAAAGCATTTAATTATGGTGCATAATGTATACAAATTCGGCTTGGTGTTACAACCCCGGGGGGGGGGGGGGGGGAAATTGGGGTGGGGGGGGAGGGGGGGGGGGGTGGGGGGGGGGGGGGGGGGGGGGGGGTGGGGGGGGGGTGGGGGGGGGGGGGGGGGGGGGGGGGGGTGGGGGGGGGGGGAATAACCATACTCAAAGATGTTTGCAACATAGGTTTTAAAAAGAATGCTATTCTGTAAATATTTAATATAATTGGGGGGTATATTGGGGTGGTTTATGATAAGGGGATTGTATGGACGTGGACGATTCTCTTTAAAAAATGAGTAATCAGAATCAGAATCAGTAAGTCTTGTAGTCTTAAATCATCTCGTTTAGATGCAGGCGTCAATTTCAGTAGCAATGAGGTCAAAACAGAATAAATATACAGTGAATATAATAAGCTGTATAATAAAATTGGTAAAAAATTAGTTGTGTTCGGCTATGTTCTCTTCCCCTGTCTGTTGTCTAATGTGGTCACGATTACTTTATACTGTGGACCAGGAGAGCTCCTGGCGAGATTGTGTATGATGGATCCTGGCGCTACATAGCCAGGCAACGCTGGTCGGGCTGGATGCTGGCGGTGTCGTCTACTCGCCGTTAATTGAATAGGAAGCGCAGTGTGTATCTGATATAAAAAAAGGATTATTCATGTCATACGGGGTGGCTAGGAGTAAATAGAGAGAGATTGTGATATTGCGGTTTTATTGTTTTGTTTTTGGGGCGCGTAATGGGTTCATGCATTATGCTTGCGTAAGAGAGTAGGAGGATGGTATATTGAAGCTCAAGTAAGAACTGGCGTTTGCAGGCTTGTGGCTAGGATCCATCTTCTCGAATCGTTTGATGCCTGGTACCTAGGAAGGTATACGTGACAACTTATAGACGAACAACAGAGGGAAGTGAAAAACTGGCCTAAAGAAACCCGAACGCTAATTAATTATCGCAAATTTTTGATTATAGCAGATTATTAGATACTTATATTTATTTGTTGTGACACTCTTTTGTACTGGAAATTTGACGCCTGTTCTAAACGGGATGGTTAAGAATACAAGCTTTCTGATGCGGAGGCTGATGATATCGTCGTTAGTTTATAAAGATGATGCTCAAATGTTTCACATTTTCAAATCCTCCTTACTTAGCGGCAAATTTTTTAAAACTGTGAGCAGAATGTTTCTTTTATTCACATGTTGAAAATTATTGTGTTTGTAAACGCAAGGCCCGATTTGTTTAATTAGCTAGCATCATAATTAAAATGCTTGTATGTTGAAATCGGGATGAAAACACAATATTTTTAAATGAGAAAGGAATTGTATTACTATAATTATAGACTGTTGTACAATACTTTTACTACAGTGGAACTGGGATAAGTTGTGCATTTATGTACCACATCTGTAGACGAAATGTTATTGTTTGCAATCACCTATAGTTAAAATCAAGCTGGCTTTGTATTATGTTTGACTGTATTCATGGGGCAAGGAACTCGGATACTGTGAAAAAAAACCCACGTGTAGCGCAATATCATAGAAATGGTTTCAATTCCCAAACGGGGTGGATGCCGTTTCTGGGCATGTGCCAAGTTTGCGCGATAAATTGAGCTTGAGGCGCAGAGGA
Organism: Stictocephala bisonia; assembly: GCA_035578905.1. Lineage (NCBI taxonomy): Eukaryota > Metazoa > Arthropoda > Insecta > Hemiptera > Membracidae > Stictocephala > Stictocephala bisonia. Next base: position 27,568 of record JAQJVL010003830.1, read on the forward strand.
TAAGGACAATAGACAGAGTAGAGACAGAATAACAGTTTCCATGGCAGAATATTTTGATTTTGTTCTTTTAAGACTGCTGTTACGTTGTATCTGTGCATTAATTATGAGTTATTTATTGGTGATAGAGCCATATTATTGGATGATTTTAATCTGCGTTTAAAGATTAGAAATATTTACTCTTTATGTTAGGATGTCTTGTTTTGTTTTTTTTTTTTGACAGAACAAAATTACTAAAACATAATGATTGTAGATAAGGAGACATTCTGGAATGCAATTCAGATAGTTGGAATGTTCCACAGGGTAGAGTAGATAGTATGCATATTGTGTGTATTTGAGAGACACACTTAAATTTCAAGTCATCTGAAACGCCACATCAATACCTGTACACAAAAATCTGGGAAATAAGTTGTTAGTGCCTGACGGATGCAGATCAAATTTTTCTAGTTTTTTTAAAACATTGCAATGTGTACATACGAATAATCGTAGTTTAGCAGGATTACGTGATTTTATCTTTCATAAGTTGCCGTCAGGCAAGCTCGTGTGTGCAGGTAGTGGGGGGGGTGGTTTACAATGCAATTGCATGGTCGTTTGGCTGGGCAGAGACATGGACGATCAGTCTTTCAGGTAACATAACAACAAATTGATCCACGGTCGCATCATCGTCTTTCTAGTCTGAAGTGTGCTGTCAAAAATTTGTCACTATGCCAGTGTTATAGTTTGTACATATTAACAGCCATCTTAAAAACATAACAGTACGAATATATTGTGGTACTGTTCGTCTTTAAGTGTTATATTGTGATATCGCATTTTCTGTTTTATTTAGTCAACAGTGCTATATTGAAATTATAGTATACTGGTGGCTGACTGCTAAAATAATATGCTGTGGAATGTTCAGTCAAATTGATCGAATGAATAAGTTAGAAAGTTTTAAATAAAAGGGCGGTAGGAGAAATTGAAGGTGAATCAGTAAGGTGTCCTTTGGCCCATAGCATTTTAACCCTGTTAAAAAAGGTGTACTTGTTCGTTATTTCAAAGCCTCAAAAAGGATGAAATGCTTAAATTTTCGGTTTAATACTGGTATTCAGGAGGAGGATACGGGAGAACCCCAGATGGATTACTATGGAAAAGACCGGACAAAGACAAATGAAAATTAGAGGAGAGCCAGCTCCTATTTAGATCGGTTGTGTGCAAGAGAGTAAAGGCAAGGAGAGGCCTATTACTAATGCCTGTTGCTGTGTGAAAAAGGTAAATCGACTATAATGGCTCTATTGATTTTCAACAAAAGCTCAGCTGCATTCATTGATTAGTGATGAGCGAGATTATGCTTTGGGCACTCTCGTCCGGCCTTGGCAAAGGGTTCCTTGGGATGAAGTCCAAATATGTGATCCAAAGAAATTTGAATTTCAATATAGCCATTATAGGTGACATCTGGCAAAAAGGTAAGAGACGGAATCTTATTATGAAGTCAGATAGCTGCATTTACAGAAATCTTGGATGTTTTATGTTTCTGGCATAGTGTCAATTAGGAACAATTTTCTCCAATATTTTAATCTTATTTGACTGTGAAAATACTTGTAGGGCATGAATATGTAGAGGATTTTGGTAAGTTCTTTATTAAATTACAAAGATGTGCTTTCGAGCCGTGAGTTTTTGGAAAAACAACAATTTAGTGTATCGTTTTTTTCACAGTAGCGAGTATGAGTGCTATTGATAATCCAACTCAGCTGCCACGGGACGCTGATGGGTGCCATGGTGCGTCTCAAATTACAAACTGTTGCGTTAGATATCACATGTAGAAATTTAGAAATCAAATTTACAATTTTAAGGGCACTGTATTGGAATAGGATCTACGTATTTAAGAGATAGAAAAATAATTCAATGATGATGCTTCAGTGATTTTGAGATTTACAAGTATTTATTGGCATTAAATCAATTAAATATAGAAAGTTTGACAGTAGGCTAGGGCCTACTAAAGAATCTAAAAATGAAAAAATCTATCGATTTTCATGCTACGTAAACGTTGCAATGCGGTCAAAGAGGATGTTCCTCACGACAAACCAAGTTTTACAAGATGTTGGAGGCTGACACTGAGAGCTTATTTCTCCGTTTCTATGAGTGCCTCCGGGCAGATATATTGTGTTGTCTTTTGTAGTCTGTGTACTACTTAGAAACTAACGGTAAAAATAACTTGAGATGTTATCGTTCCAGTTTGGGTTGGAAGAAGACCCAGCACGGTCCAGGAAGTTAAGTTTAGCGCATGGTCCTAATACTCACTGTACTGTGCATTGGATGGTGTTTAGCTGTGCCTGTATCAACACCAGCGGGTTGTATGGAAATCACTGTTATGTTTAGCGGTGGAGTTGAGGCTCTCATGGTGACAACCTCTTCTTATGACGAGGAGAGCTTATCAGATTGTGTATAACAGGAGTTGTATAAACGTTTCACCTTTATAGAGGTTGTTAGGGCATATTTGTATAATGATTCTTTATTTGTTGAAAATGAAATAAATATTTTATTTTAAATTTAGAGTCATTATTACTCTTAATAAGATCTCAGAGGGTTAATGTGGGTTAATGTTGGTAAGGGTACGTGTATAGAAGTACATCAACACTAAACTTTAATTTATCAAATTTATGTATTTTACATTACTTTTAAAATCATTACTTTATCTATTACTTGCACGAAAAGCACATTTAAAGTCATCGAACTCCAAAGTTTTGTTACTTTAAATCAAAGTATTGAACAATGAGGGCAATATTTTTATAATAACATGACTTATAATGCTATGACTTATGCTGAGAGATTGGCATGTTGGAGTTGACTTATGCGAAATCAGGACATCTTAAATATTGTAATCACTGATTCACAATTGAAGTCAATTTGTCGACACTTATATTTTAGGAATGGATCTATAATTTGTTTTATGAATACAAATAACAAATTTAGATAATAATATTATTGATAAATTTAGATCAAGGTGACGAGCGAGTTGATGTCGCGTGGGCTGAGGAACCTCAACGTAGTTGCATCGCCTTAGTACAGAGTTACAGTAAAGAGTGTACAAGTCGTGTTAGGCCTCGGGAGTTAGCAGTGTACGTAGGGACGTTCAGCCTCGACCGCTTGGCCCTTGCCAGTCAGACCTGCATAAGGTAGGTCGTTTTCCCGCCTATTTTTCGGATCAATCCTATCGCGCGTACGCATCCTTGCTACCTTGTACTGTCCAGCTCAGCCAATCGCGATGTCTGTCGCTTGGGCTTCCCTTGGTTTTCAATTTACACGGTAGTTCAAATGAATTTGTCTCCATAAAGGTGCGTGGGCTTCTGCGAGAGACTTTGGAACTAGCGATCCGTCGGTCTCTTACTGTTGATATTTCGAGGCTGGTGACACTGCAGCACAGAGAGACCCGTCAACCTAACATCTTTTTTACTCGGCGCACATTTTCTTGGGAAAAAACCCAACCCACTGTCTGGAAATTGGTAACAAATGTAAGGAGTTAGTAGTGCTGTAGACTCAAGGCGTCTAGTTAGTAACAGATAACTTTCTTTATCGCTTCTCTATTCTAAGAACTGGATGATTTACTCACAAAAATTATCGAATATAGATTTGCAGCATACCGTCGTGTTGGTGTTATTATAATTTAAATATAATCCCATTTCTTTAATGGCAGTATAATGTATTATATTATTTAAATTAGATAATTTATTTATCAATTTAGGTGGTCTCATGTTAGCTAGGAAGGTCAAAAAGTAAAGTCTGAACTAAGTGCAAGGAGGTAATTAGTATACAATAGTCAAAGATCGACACATTGTTTTAGTACAGTTTAGCTCTGATAGAGACAACACTTCTAGCCCTCAATGGAGACTATGTTGTAGTTGTGATACATAGGGAGTGTGCCAGATCCAGTTGAGGACTTGTAGCAGCCAGTATCTCCCGGAGATTGTGTGATTCAGCCATGTAGTCTGACAAGCGCTACCGACTGGCTATTGGGTGTCGTCGTTGTTCGGGACTATCGCGGCCGAATTACAACTGTATAGACAAGTTTTTATAACCTTTTCTAGAATCGATATACATTTTTGCAATAGGCTAGTTTGTCCGACTAAAAAATCGAATCACAGTGTAGCACTACAACACAAAACTACCTTGTTGACTACTTCATGAGAGAAAACAGCATCATCCGCGTACCAAAACATAACACCTACACTTTTTTAGTAATAATTTATTGTGTCGAGGCTCTATGAAAGCTGCTGCGTGATAGAGGTAATGTAGACGTAGCACGATTCCGAAGCCTATTTGAGATGGGAAAGTAAAAAAACTTAACAGCTGTGTATGATTGGTGCTAAATATGGGGTTTGGGGAGTTTAGTGGGCGATACTGTTGTAGTGTCTGTTAGCTCTGTTTATCTTTTTGAGGGCACTTAACGCAGCTATATTTGTACAAATTAGCAAGTTTGAACGAAGTGTCACTTTCATTTGTGTAGTTCTGTTTGGTTCTGTAGCGCGGTGTTAATCTTCACCGATACGCCCGGACTGATCTTTAGGTTAGGTTTGTTTAGAGTTGATAGTTAGGATTTGTTATGTAGGTTAGAACCGTTAAGTTTATGGTATTGAGATTTAAGCGGAAAAGATCCCTGTGTTTAAAAGTTGTGTTATTTTATTGAATAATGAAGTGGACGAATACCGATACAAGATGTATTATGGTGGCTCTTCATCCATAGAGTTCTCAGTAGTGATTGGGTGGCAAGTCAACTGACAACTCTGGAAGCTTAAAATAACACAGATCTTGGATTCTTAGCCTGCATAGACCTGGTAAATTGCAACTTTTATTCATACTTGGTGCAGTTTTATGTATCAGCAGAACCATTTGGTATGTTTTATAAAGAATAAAACATTTGGTTTAGGGGTACAGTGTTGATGGTACTTAATTAAATGTTTGAGCAGGCATATAGAACTCAAATAGTGTTACTTATAAATTTACCATGGAACACTATAAAACAAATGATTTTAGTGATAAAACCATAAAATGAGTTCCAGCGCCTAGGGCTAATTAAAGTGTTTTGACTGCAGATGTTGATTGAAATAAGAAATAAATAGAGAATTAGTTGAGTGGAATATGTAATAAACATTTACACTTATAAAATAAGTTTAATTGTTATTTTTAAAAATGAGCAAATATATCAGTAAATATGATCAAAATTAAATAACGACTGTACTTGGACTCAGGGTCGTAAAGGCTGGCACTCGTTGTACATATCAGCTGCATGGAATGCAGTCTTTTAGTGGGCTCTTTTCTTATACACCTTTCTGGCTCGCTCATTTTGCTGAAAACAAATTGTTTCATTTTAAATCATTGAAGGAAAATTACAGAACATAAATTTTACTAGATAAAGAAAAAAAAAAATAAAGATAAGAAAGAACAATGGGGCGAAGATTTTTTTGTCACATAATTATCTAATAAATATTTTGTTTGGATTCGAGTCGAAAATTAAATTACCAACAACAATACTCAACAAACAAGAACTTTCCGTAGTTGTTGACATTTTTAGATATACAAATATCTGTTAGCAATTTTTTGATGATCATAAGCTTAATAAAATACAGCGCATAGCGAAAGAATTATCTTGTCAATAATTTCTAACTAAATTGATAACTTGCAAAAGGTTACTAAATAATCATTGGTCTGTATATTCTAGCAGCATGTACAAGAAAAATATCTCAGCAATGTTAATATCTAAATGTAGTACACAGATGGATAGTCTAAGGAACCATAAGCCTTATTTAGCCGGAGTAGTTATCCCAATAGTGTTATGAGAAAAATGAATGGGGAGAAAGGGTTAGGATAAAGGTTTTCTCGCCAATAGAGAAGATAGCGATTTTTAGCCGCACATCAGGTTATGAAAGCTATCCAAAGCTTAGGCAGACACTGATCTGGGTACACAGTTCCGGAATTTACCATGGGAAAAGTCTACAGATAACACACTTAGAAATACATTTATATACAAAGCGCCGCTGATACAAGTCAAAAGATGGCGCTCCTCAGGCCACTATCTAGTAGAGCGATTCAAAAGGTGCATTGGATACGGTCATATCTCATGAAATACTCATAAAAAGCTAGACATAACTAGTATAGGATAGGTTTTATATTTATATCCATCTGGAACGACCAAATTAGAATGGTTGCAGATCTTAGCTTTGTAGAAAGAGAACATGATTGTAAAAATCACGCAAAAAGTTTTGCGCGTTACCTATAGACTAAAGAGAGTACAGCACAGTTTGTATAAGCAAATTGCTTAGTTCTTAATATGTATGATCAGATTTGGTGATAAAAAGAGATTTATGGTAATAGTTACAGCTTGCAGATGGTGGGCATTTTCATATTGCCATCTGGAAAAGTTTATGAACATATATCGTTACATGATCCTTGAGCATATTGAAGGTCAATTGTCCTCACTAATGCGAGAATGATCATCAATGTCTGACAAAGACTAAGTGAGCAAACAACGAATTTTGGGGCTTTTTAAAAAGGTTTGAATTTGGTCGCACAATTTAGTTTCATAACAAAAACATTGTACAGGGTATAGGACTAGCCTTTTAGTTGTTGTGATTTTTAGAGAAATTGAAAAAGTAGAAGAGATTTTGTAAAATACTATACGGAGTAAAAATTAGGAGGCATATTGCTATTGCGGCTGAAACAAGCACATTTATCAATTGAAACGCACACAATTGCCGTGATCAAGCGAAAAATAAGAAACAGTTTTGTATTATTTAAGGACGTAGTGATATTCGAATAATGATAATCACAGATACTATGGCATAATTAATTGGAAGGGAATAATCAATTGTCAGAATTAGGATGGCGTGGGGAGCGAACTTGTAAATCAATAAATATGGTTGTCCAGCCAAGAGAATAACAGTCGCCATGGATAAACTATTGGATATTGGTTATATAGGTCAAATTGAAAGGAATAATATTTTTGTTGCAAAGTAATACCCTTTTTAGACTAGAGTATCCCCATATCGTTTGTTTTTTTGTCACAAAAGAATGTTTAATTCTGCAAGAGTTAAGCTTAACGCATTGCATAATGAAACTCGTTATCGACATGTAGGATAATAGAAATCTAGATTCCACATAAAACAGACATCAATCTTGATGACCAATTTTAAGATTTAAAAAGGCAAAGCCATTTTTAATTTTTTAAATCAGAAATTCGGCGGGAAAAACGGGCTGCAAAAAATACAAACAAATTTAAGAAATTTTGTTTTGATAGTTGTAGTTGCGGCAATCTGATCCAGTATGCAAAAATAGTCAGAAATCGTAAAAACAAAATAGCCGAAGACAAGATTTTAGACATTATAGTTGAGAGAGGCAGTACATAAAAAAGTCTATTTGGTTTTAGCTTTTTTTGCTGCCTCTCAAGCACAAATGTCAATTTAGTTCTGATTTTTTGTTGTACTTCTAAACCTTTTTTTGATAGCGTGGACAGACTGGTATATCAAAATGATGCTACAGAAGAAAACTTGTACTAAAACTTGTAGGTTTATCGGGGCTGTTTTTTCCGTAATTTCGCGTTAAAAAAATAAAGATGGCTTGTCATATTTTGAAATCATAAATTGGCATCAAGTAGATTTTTTCTTAAATAGTAGTTTCTATGATCCTGTAGACTGCATAGTCGAATTTCGTTATGGATAGGGATTAAAGCGCAACTTGGAGATCCAACAATTCTTTTAATGATTAATAATGCAAAATGGCGGGATATTTGGTGAATCGAGAGGGGCATTTTTGGGAAAAAAAATTATTCTATGAATTCTCTTTATGTGGATCTACCATAACCATTGTCTTGAAGTTTTGGCATTTTATTTCTCGGAGAGCAGTAAGGAGAAGCACTGTACATAGACACAACTATGAAGAACGCCACAAAATAAACCATCGATCATTTGCATATTGCTAGTTTAATATCGGAAATGGTCGAATCTTCATTTTTCGCTTCTGTCAATTTATGTATAGTCATAAATGCAATCACTAGCAGTCATAAATTTATATGTCAGGTGGACTTCGTTATAGTAGCTTGAATAGAAACTATTTCTTAGGCATGTTACTAACTGATCAACATCAAAACAATTTCTTGAGGGCAATGAATACAAATAACGTAACTGTCCAAAACATTCATTCAATTGAACAAAATTACATTCACTGGACGCCTTCAAGCTAAGATCTTCTTCGAAACGATTACAATTCATGGCAATAGCAGTTAAAAATCTTTGATTCATAAGCCTGAAACTTCAAAGACTATTGAAGAATAGCTGATACATCTTGTGAATTGGGCTGTATATCAGATGATGTCTGCTTTACCTGTGTTATAAGATGGCAAAGTGTGTAATGGGCTTTAGTTCAATAGATGTATCTAATTTAATTTTTACGCCCAGCAAGCATAATTTTCTTAAATGTAAGAAGGCAATATTAATGTGAGAAATATGTAAAATGATTAAACATTCTCTGTGTGACAACTTTGGGGCGATGTATCTGCAACTGATTTTTTTGTTGGATGGTCTTGAATAGCACTTTATGTCGGCGTGCACATGACACTAGGCGTGCGATGGCGTGCTGCGGGGTGAGTGTGGCCTGGCGTCAGTCGTGCGGTGATGTGTTGCGCTGTGTGTGTTTGCGTAAGCGTGCGTTGCGTAAGTGTATGCGAGTTGCGTTGCGGTGCATCCCATCATTGTATTCATTTAAAAAAACCTCCCTTAACAATGTTCATCCTTAGCTATTGTAAGCTTCATGATGGATGAAAAGTATGCATGATCGCACTGCTAGGGCTGAGTTTTGCAGTATTTGTAATGTCTTCCTATAGGGGGGGGGGTGGGGGGGGGGGGGTGGGGATCATAACTCCTTAATTCGAAAATGTGATTAGCTGAAGGAATTATGTGTGGCTTAGATAAATTTTGGAATTTGTTTCGTTGTCCAAGTTTGAGAGGCGAGTGCTATGTTAATGCCGAAGATATTTTGATGAGAATCGTAACTCAATGTCAAATTTTTTTTTTACTTGAAATCAGAACTATGTTCATTTTAATATTGTTTTTGCAACAGAAAATTTAATAATTTGAGTTTTGAAGTATTTAAATAAGGCCGTTTGCAGAGAGTAACTCCATCGAGCGCATTATCTATGGCATCCCTGTATGATACTAAAATAGAATTACTCCAACACATGATCATTGTCCCCTGTAATTTATAAGGGCTTGCAAATACTGATATAAAATTTTGTTGTTGTAGTTTCTCGTACTAAGATGTTAACATAAAAGATGAAATAGTACATGGGCCCAGGGCCAAAATTAAACGCGTGCTGTGGAACAGACGCACATTACTGTGTATGGCATATACTCTAGACTTTGGACTAAAAGTCACTTCAAATTTACTCAGTATGCGATTCTTTAGGGCTTCTTGCTACTAAATAGTATACTTAAACCAATTCAGATCTGCTTGTGTTGCAAATCGCCATAAATTCTCTCATTTTACCTCAATTAATATGCTATGTTTGACCAGGCAAGGCAAAAGGCCTTGACAGTCGCATTTAGTGAATAATAGCCAATCATTTCATGCATGGTCCCCTTGACAATACGCTGCATCCCAGAAAGCCTTGACACACAATGTCTCACTGAAAGTAGAAACAGGGCATTTTTGCGCCGCCACTAGTCTTTTGCCAAACAATCCAAGATTTGATTGACTTAAGAACTACATTTATTTAATATTCTTATCCGTGCTGCTACCCCTCTACTGCTCTGCTCAAAATATTTAGAGAAGGCAAAGGGGATAGCAGCGCAATGGAGGCGATAGTTTACAATATCTTTGGTAACGCATTTTTAAAACAGTGTCTTACTTTGGCATATCAGTTTATTGTGACAAATTTCTTGCTCAAGTGATTGTTTGACTATCTAGGCATAAATGGGTGCTTGTATGAATGACAATGATAACAGACTTTATAATAACCATACGGAATTTTGTCCCACGCCAAGCTCGGGCCGACTGCCGTTTATGTTTTTACAAGATTTTCTTTAAAATAGTTAAATTAAACAAATTCGAGTGAATGAGGGAAATTTATTATTGTTTAATTTGTAAAGGTTTATTTGTATTAGTACTTTATTGATCTTTTATTATCTTCCTGCAGGCTTATTGAGATAGTGAGTACTAACAGAAGTAAATTATTTATTTATTGCCATTAAAATTATAGACTGAATGACCATAGTCCTATTCATACAGTCAACTGCTATTGAGAGTTTCCTCATCTTTTTTCCTTAAGCATTAATTCTTTTTTTATAATGCTCCATGTTGCATTTTGTATTATTTTCTGGATATTGCAGATAAAATGATCATTAGTTTTTATAGAAGCAACAACCCTTTTTAAAATCTTTATATTTCTTGTAATCATTTGAAATTTAGGTGTCATATTCCATTTTGATTCTGAATGTAATAACTTTTTTATTGCAGATATTTTAATTCCCTGGGATTACCCAGAGCTTAAAAGGTTGCTTTGTTTATTTTAGTCACATTTGGAAATGTCTCATTAAAACGCACAAGGAAACAAAAACAAGAAATGGGTCATTAAAGTTCATCATTAACATTTGTAAATAGATCAACAAAGACGCAAGAAATGCATATTTTGTAAAAAGAGGTCATTGTTTTAATTTTGGGTTGTGATGATTCCTGTTTGTAAAAAAATGTTAATTTGTTTTATGTTTTGTTCATGATGGGGAGCGAGTATATTTTACTTATAGGTTCCGCGACATAAGAGAAGATTGACGAAGTGAATAGGTGCAATTGTGATTGAGACGATATGCCTTCGTGAATCAATTACTGTATCTGTATTGTTAAAGGGTTTACTTTAAAGTTTGTAAAACGGTACTATTATAGCGATGGCAGATGATTTATAAAAATTAGTAGTCATCTGAGTTGCATCTGTAAAGTTTGCATTTAAAACACACAACAAGGTCACATATTGTAAATAAGGTATCAGTTAGTACTACTTGCCTAGATATTTAGTGAAAATCAAATGATTTGGTATCAGAATGGCAATACTACAAAATACTTTATTTATTCCTAGGCTTCAACTTTCCGAATTTCTCTAAGTAAGAAGTTCAACTTCTGATTTACACCCAATCTTTTCATCTTTCTCATGCCTCTGGAATTCATCTGTAGATAGCATTATGAATATTGAAGTTCTCTTTAACTTCAATTAAGAAGCGGAAAGCCTTCAATGTTAAAGTTGGGGGGGGGGGGGGGGGGGGGGGGGGTACATAAAAAAACGTAACTCACATCAGCAATTGTAAAAAAAAGCCTTGTATATTAGAAATGTAGAATGGAAAATGTTGTGTGATCCGATTCTAAATTTAACATTTTAAGCATGTCCAACGAGATGTTAAAAAGTTAGTTTAGGAATCGGATCACAAGGGCATTAATTTTTAGCAGTGTAAAGTTTTTCACGAGCAAAGATAATACATCTTTGGAGTGTTTTTTATATTTAATCGTGTTCTTTAAGTTAGTGTAAATCGGTGTTCATATCTTCAATTGTGTGGTGTATTGAAGCCTGGTCAATCCTGGAAATAATTCTTTCCTGTGCACTCACTGGTATATTTTCTAAGGTTGTCAGTTTTAGTGTTGATACAAAGTGGTCAAAGACAGAAAGGAGGGAATGTTAAAGGAACGCAGATTATTTACAACACGAAACAATAGTTATTATAATCAGTGCTTAATCTCGAGAAGATCCTAAAGGTGAAACAATAGCATAATCTAAAAAATCGTATTCTGTCCTAGCAGCGAGTTTTACAATAGCATTATCTTAGATATCTAGAATGCAGATTAGAAAAATTAATAGAATGTTGAAAGAAACTTGTTCTTGTCGTGAATAGGACAATGGCTTCTTGAACATGGGAATAACGTATTAAAGCATAAAGGTTTGAAATTGTTGTGGGGTAAAATTCGGTAGTGGTTATAGGATGAGTAACAATACGATTGTATGCTGATAACTGTTTGATGGCAAGATAAAAAAAATAAAAGGAATAGAGGTATGTATAATTATACTGACTAAATGATCAGAAGTTAGTATGTGAAGTAAGGTGGAAAGGAAAATGTTTCTAGTTAAATGTGTCGGTGATTGAGAGAGGATGAAGGCGTAGCCGCAGAGTGCCAGAAGTGAAAAAGGGCCACACTATCTGTTAAATTTGGCAGTGTCAACTGATGAATCAACAGAAGCAATAGGAAGAGGTGGGACATGCCACTCTATGTAACTGGAAGGATGATAGGCTTTAACTTTTGCAAGGGGCAAGATGTTCTTTTTATCTACTTTAGTAAATTATTTGTTGGCAAAAGTTAATGTCATGTATTCAACATTCGATTCATTGCAGAAAGCACTGCTTGGGCTTCGAATAACTAATATAGGTCGATCAGGATTTTCAGTTTTAAATACCTACAGGGATGGATCGTTGTTGTCCCGCAGTCTGCTCTAATTTTTGAAGCAATTAGGAAATATAGAACATTCGTGAATACGTTAAAAGATAATGTAGTGAGAGTAGAGTAGTCCGTTGGCACATCTGAGCATTGAGGAGGTGACCCAAGTCATACCCCTGTAAAAAACGGGACGGTCAGCCGGCTGTTTTGTCACAGATATAAATCGCTCAAGTGGGCGCGCTGTACATAGGCCTCTTTTGGATTGAGGCCTGAATGGGCCCCGTATTAGTGTTAGTGACGGAACCATAAACAGTCTATCATTCACTATTATTTAATCCTAGATTATTAATTTGATATGGAAAGTGGAACTATGGTCTTAGCTCTAATAATGGGGTGTGGAGAACCCTAAGTGTCGGCAACGCCTCCAGTAGTATAATAATTTGCAAAATGGTTGTTGTTACCGTCTAGTCTTCCCGATGGTTATTCTTTGCAACTTAGCTTACAGGACAAAACAGGAACAGTAAATGGTTACGAAGATGGCTGGAGAGCAGATTGATGAAATATTATTCAAAGGTATCGACTACTCTTGAATACATTTAATATTTTAGCATAGCAACCTGTATTTTGTTCTAAAAAAAATAGGGCTGGTTAGACTAACTTTGTTTGTTTAGTTAATCTTCAAATAGGGGTTTTAATCAATAAACCTTTATGATTACTGAGTCGTGTTTGTCAATTTAAAACCAAACCTCAGATTTAAATTAAGTTGAACGAAAGTGGTAATGATGAAATCAAGTATCTTTATGTTGTGCTGGAATACAAACTGTGGTTTTGAGGTGTTTACATATTTTATATACAAACTTTGTTACACATATTTATTGACAAAATTAAGAACAGGGAAGAAGGTACTATTGAGTGGGAGTCTTCAGTAAACGAGGTTAGGGGCAAAATAACCCTTTGGGTATGTGAGGATCCAAAGCTCCATTAGAGTGTTAAAATATGTTATATTTAACTAAAATGGAGCGTCCAAGCCGCTAGGTATAATTTCGACACCTATAACTTTGTGTCAAAATTATAGGCATTTCGTTTTTTCCAGTTGAAGATCTGGCCATCTAATAAACATACTCTAATGTACGCTGTTATTCGATCATAATCCTATACTTACTTGTTAGAGATAATCACTTCTTTTACCAAATCAATAACTATACTACAAGCAGGGGTTAGTTATTATCATCAATAGCACTAAACAGAAAAATAGTTTTTAACAAGTCCTTTATAGTTACTGCTTGTGGCTGTGGAATCTTTCGCCAGACAGAATCAAAGTTATCATGCCCACTTCGGAAGGGAGTTCAAGAGTGGTTAGCGCGGTGGTTGCAGGACTGATGATACTGGGCTTCATGCATGGCGGGCAGATTGAGTGTAGGCTAAACAATAAGCCATTCTCTCTTGTGTTTCATTATTATTATTCAGTATTAAGACACCAATTGTAGAGATAGGGGTGAATGAGTGTAGATTAACAAGTGTAGTCATTGTTACTAACTGAGTTTGATTAGGCTCAGAAAGCCCAATAGCCAGGGCAACTAAGGGACTTACAGCTTTACCTGGAATCTAAACCTCGTAGTATTGTTTTTTAAATTAATTTCTTTTTGTTTTTGTTCAGATTTAATTGTTATGCCACTTAGGTTTGTTGTTTTTCCTTAAAAGAAATTTGATTTACATTTACTTGAATATTTATTTTTTTGTTAGGTATGAATTTCCTTACTTCAATAATTTAGGTAATTTATTAATTTAGTTACTGCTTAAACTGTTAAATATTAAATTGTGACACCTATTTTAAGCATGAATTAAACAAGTTTTACATGGTTAAGTGAAATAGTCCTAACTTCCCTACTAAAATAAAGGCTATCTCATTTAATTTCATTGTACCAAACTGGCTTTTTGACAATCAACTTTAGAATGCGCTATCTAATAGGAATGCTATTGAGCAATACCTATAGATACTGGATTACATATCTTAATTTTACTCACCTTTCTTAAAATAAACTTGCTTTATCAAATGCTCCTTAGTATCCTGTGAAAAAAATATTTTTCTATTAGTACACAAACGTGGGATGTGGGGCTCCATTATTGTTTTCTATATTCCATTATTATTATGGAAACATTTTGTGACAGTAAAGATTTATTTATTAGAAACTGATAATAGCAAAGATTGATCATAATAAACTAAAATCAATTGAGTGAAATAATAGACATATTATTTGATAAGTATCATTCTATTACTACATTTTAATTTATGTTATGCCAATATTTGATATAACCTTAAGTTTGTTTAGCTTTGTTCTACAAAATGGTGGAATTCAAATGCTGACATACGTGGTAAACTTGTCTAGCACCATGATCAACTTAGGCAACCCCCTGATCATCTTAAAGTAGCCTCCCGTGATCATCTTAAGAACCTTCCATGATCAACTTGGGTAACCCTTGCTATTCTTGGGTAGCCCCACATGATCAAAGTAGCTCACCATAATCAAGTTGTATAGCCCCTGTGAAAAACTGGGGTAATCACCCTTAATCAACTTAGCTAGCACATCATGATAAACTTGTGTAGCCCCCGCGATCAACTTCGGTATTAACCCTTGAACAACTTAGGTAGCCACCTGTGATATATGTAGGTAGCCTCCTGTGATCATCTTAGGTAGCTTAGTGATCATCTTGGTTATCCCTCCGTGAAAATCCTGTGTAACTATCCGTAATCATTTTGGGTAGTCTCCGTGATCAATTTTTGTACTTCTATGTGATCAACTTGGATAGTATACTGTCATTAACTTAGGTAGCCCCCGAGATGAAGTTTGGCATTCCCCTATGATCATCTTGGCTTATCATCCGTGATCTTCTAGGGGAGTCCTCAATGTCAACTTGTGTATCCCCTCCTGATCAACTTAGCTAGCCTCCATGATTAAATTGAGTAATCACCCATGATTAACTTGTGTAGCACCCTGTGATTAACTTGAGTAACATCTGTGATCAGTTTGCTTAGCAGTCAGATTAAGTAGTCAACTGTGATCATTTTTGTATCTACTGATGCTTTTAAAACTTTCTGATCTACTTGGGTAATCACCCATCGTCAACTTATGTAGCCCCCTGTTATGAACTTAAGTAGCCCCTGTGTTATGTTCTGTTATGATCTTAGATAGCCAACTGTGATTAACATAGGTATCCACCCACGATCAACTTGGGTAGGCCCTAAGTTTTGGATAGGCAATCTTGATCTCCTTGAGTAACCCTCATGATCAACTTTGGTAGCCACCGTGATCAACTTGGATAGCCACTCTTGATCAATGAGGTAGCCCTCGTGATCAATGTCCGTATCCACCTGTGATAAACTTGGGTAGCCCTCATGGTCAACGTCGGTAGACACAAGTGATTAATTTAGGTAGCCGTCATGATCAACGTAGGCAGCTACTCATGATCAATACAGGTAGACCTATAAGCAGCATAGCTAGCCCTCGTGAATAACTTGGGCAACTACCCGTGATTAACTTAGGTATCCTCCATGATAAATAAATAAATAATAAATAAATAAAAATGCCTTTATTTCCAAGCGTTTCTCAGATACATCTGCTTTTCAGAACAACTTTGGTCAATTAAAATGTAGAGCTTACGTTAAATAAATAAATACAAAATATTAAATAATAACTTAACACTAAATAACAATATAAGAACAATAACCACATTGCTTGTCAGTTTCTACAACCTACAGACCTAAATATTTTCAGACAAAAGCAATCTAATTTTTCTTTTAAAGGTATTACTTGCATAAATTTTTAGGTTGTCAGGGAGGTCGTTATACAACTTAGGGCCAAAGTAAGTAAAGCTCTTTTTACCAAATTCTAATTCAACTTTCGGGAAGTGAAGATTCCTACCATGGCGGGTGCCCCGTTGAGAAACCTCTTCTCGGAATATAAGCTTCTCACGAAGGTACTGAGGCTCGCTGAGCATCAGCACCCTGTGCGTCATGCAGCACGTCAACATCCTACACACGGCTTCCATGGGCAGTAGGTTGGCTGCCTCACGATAGGCAGTCACGTGGTCAAATCTCCGTAGACTGTAAACAAAGCGGATGGCTGAGTTTTGAAGCCTCTGGATCCGACCAACGTCCTCCCCCCGAGATGCTGTTGCCGTATGCA
Source organism: Stictocephala bisonia (assembly GCA_035578905.1). Classification (NCBI taxonomy): domain Eukaryota; kingdom Metazoa; phylum Arthropoda; class Insecta; order Hemiptera; family Membracidae; genus Stictocephala; species Stictocephala bisonia. Next base: position 44,184 of record JAQJVL010003830.1, read on the forward strand.
GGAAAACAGTAATAAAATACTGAGAGTATCAGCGACTGCATGAGCTGAAGCTTTGCGGTCTCTGGAAGCAAACTTCTGAACCTGTACAGACCCCTCAACCTTCCTAAAGCACGCTGGGAGGCATGAGTGATATGCTCGGTGAACGTAAGGCCATTGTCCAGTACGACACAGAGCGTCTTCACCTTATCACACACAGCCAAACTCCCGCCATCCAGCGCAATTGCCACTCCACTCTCGCTGAGGGTCTGTAACAGATCATGTGGTGCGGTGTGCAGAACAGTGCACTTGTCCGAGTTGAGTGTCAGCCCATTGATAGCTGACCACCTTGAGATGTTCTCTAAGTCAGTATTTATTTGATCAAAGGCTGTTCTGATGAGCCCAGCCTCATAGGACAAGTGCAACTGAGAATCATCTGCGTACAAATGCGCAGTACAACTTTGTACACAGCTGGGGAAATCGGCTGTGTACAAATTAAACAGAATTGGGCCCAGGCAACTGCTCTGCGGAACGCCCCACTGCTTTCGGAGGGGGTTCGATGTCTCACTTCCCACTCTGGTGACCTGCAGCCTGTCTCCGAGGTAAGACCTAACCCAACCAGTCACATCATCACTGAAGACATAGTAATGCATCTTTGCTATTAGCATATCGTGATTCATTGAGTCAAATGCCTTAGAGTAATCGAGCATAACAAGGGAACTATATCTGCCCTTGTCCCTAGCATCAATCAAATCACTGAATAAATTTGTTAAAGCAGTGCAAGTACTGTGATTCTTTCTAAAGCCAGACTGTAGGGCAGGCAATAGGTTTTCTGTTTCTATGTATGTTGTTATTTGCTTGATTGCTATTTTCTCTATTATCTTGGACATGGCTGGGAGTATTGATATGGGTCTTAATTGCTCAATACTATTTGGAGAAGTTGTTTTGGGCAGTGGGCGGACAATGCTGGTCTTCCATGCTTGAGGGGAAACTCCGCCTCTTAGTGACTCATTAACAAGATGTGTTATGGCTTCAATGGCATACGGACTCAGCTTTAACCATTTGTATTGATATTTCATCACTGCCAATAGCTCTAGATTTAATTTCGTTTATCACTGATTTAACAGCTTCTTCAGTGACAGCACTAAATTTAAAATCATTTAGCAAATTATTTTTCTTGTGTGTCCTAAAGAACATCAACACATTCCTATCTACTTCATTTTTTGAACCCATTTCAGCGAAATACTTATTTATGTCATTTATTTGGAAATCAAGTGACAGTCCAGACTCTTTATTTCCAATTACATTGCACTGCTTCAAGCAATTCCAAAAATCTTTGGGGTTTTTTGTGCTCACTAACTGATCTGTAAAAAATTCCTTTTTAGCTTTCCAAATTGAAATATTTAATGTGTTTCGTATTGTCTTATAATTCTCCCAGTCTTGCTGTTTCCTTGACTTCCAGTATTTGTTTCTAAGCTTACACTTCTCTCTGGTCAAGGCCTTTATCTCATCACCCATCCAGGGAGCCTTTTTCTTAGTAACCCTCTTACATACAATTGGAGCATGTGTATCAAACACCTTTCTGATATTAGATGTAATTGCATTTTCGATATCATTAACTGCATTCATTTCCAATATGCCTCCCCAATTTATCTGAGCAGTTTCATTGATTGCCTCTTCAAGTTTAAACTTAGAAAAATCTCTAAAGGTAACAAGCTTTGGCTCATTTTTCTCTTTTTTTATTACTAAATCACAGTAAATCAACTTATGGTCCGTTATTACCTTGCCTCTGTGATCTCTTATACTTGAAGCATCAATAACGCCGGTCCTCTTGACCTCAGCCGACCTGTCCACTATAATGTGGTCTAACAAGGTGGCCGAGGTTGCTGTCACTCTTGTAGGTTCGTTTACTAGTTGTACTGTGTTCAATTCTCTCAAGAGTCGGCGTAAATACTTGGATTCACTACATGTTTTTGAAGTGAAATCGATATTTATGTCCCCTAAACAAATCACAGAGTTGACTTCGACTGCAAGGTCGACAAAGAGGGAATGAAACAACGGAGCAAGACAAGTGTACCTGACATCAGGGGGCCTATAAACAACGCACAGACCAAGCCTCCGTCCCTTTACCCTCAGAACTACACAAAGAGTTTCAACACCAGGCGCGGTGCCCATGGTGACAGTGTGTTGCTAGTACACAAGGCCGTCCCTTATGTAGATAGCAACACCGCCTCCCGCTTCGTCGTCTTCATCTGGTTCATGTGTGCTGGAGCGATCAGAGCGCAGCATGCTGTAGCCTGGAATGTTGTAGTTGTCGGAGGGTGTGCCAGGGTGAAGCCAGGTCTCCGACACTCCAAAAACGTCAAAGTCAAAGTCGTTCACCAGCGCACACATTTCTGTGAACCCCGTGTTGAGGGAGCGCATATTTAGGTGACCGACCCTGAGGTTACGCCCGTTGCCCCCCCTCCCGGCTAGTTTCCCGAGAGCTAGCCGGGAAACTATGATCAGCTTGTGTAGCCCCCCCTTATCAACTTATGTACCTCCCAGTGATTAACTTAAGTTGCTTCAGTGATCAGTTTGCATAGCAGTCAGATTGGGTACTCAATCATGATCGTTTTTAGTAGCTACTGATGCTCAAACCTTTCTTGATAGATTTGTTAACCACCTGTGATCATCTTGGGTAGCCCTCGTGATAAACGAAGGTAGTCCTCGTAGTCAACTTGGCTATCTCCATGTAATGAACTTGAGTAGTCCCCAGTTATCAACTTGATTAGCCCCCATAATTAACTTAAGTTGATCACAGGTGGCTATCTAAGCCATAGCTTCCCTATCAGCTTACTTGACCAGCTTGAGAAGTTACTGTTCTAATTTGGTATCCCGAGATTATCAGGGATAGCTACTGACTTGTTTTGGTAGTCTTTAATTATTTTTCCTAACCAACCGTGATCATTTGTGAAACCCCTCAGGGGTTTGGGGACTACCGATGATCAACTGGCATGGACATTTCACTACTCTGGTAGCCCGTGATCATTTTAAAGAAATAATTACAGCATTTTTTGGAGTTTGCCAGCGTTGTATAGTCCCCAAACCAGATTGGACATATCCAGCGTCTTCAGAAGGTGCAGGGCCGCTTTCTGCATGTGGTGGGAGTACAAAAGTGTATTATGCAAAAATGTACAAAAGAGCTTCAGAAAAGATTATTGTGCAAGAAGGAGTTAATGAATTGGAAGTTATGTGTGTGAATAACAATAATAAGGATTTGCGTAGATATAACAAACTAATTGCAGATGAAATCGCCGGTCTTCAACTCAACTGAAAGGTTGAGCCTTCGGCACATCGACATATAGTCCCACCCACCCACCCATACACGTACAGTGTTATTGAACCACCCACCCACCAATACAAGTACAGTGGTATTGACCCACCCACGCATATACAGTGGTATTGACCCCACCCACTCACCCATACACGTAGAGTGGTATTGACCCACCCACCCACCCATACACGTACAGTGGTATTGGTGGTCAATGGGGGAACTTCTTCTACTAAACATTTCCTTTAAGGCCTATATACAGTAACAATTTCCTAAATACTGTATTCTCTGATCTTATAATTTGTATCCACATTTTAATGTAACAGCATAGGAAGGAAAAAAGCATACTTGTCTTGACAATGTTGTAACCAGCACAAATACAGCTTTGACTAAGACTTTACTTATCGGCATTGTTTTATCTGACCTCTTTGCTCAGATCTATGAAACTTTTTATTTACAATTTCCTTAGTAAATCAGTTGCAATATTTTATTCCTAATTCTCTATTTCATACTGAACAAGGAAATATGGTACTTGATATTCTTTTTATTGTTAATTATAGTTTTACGATTTTTTGAAATAAACACTGCAAACACTATAGCAAAACAGGCATAACCACGAGTGTTATAGTGAACCATTAGAAGGTTAAATGTCAAACCAAAAGCTGCTAAATAGTTAGAGCTGTCAAGGGGGGGGGGGTTTGGGGGTGAAGCCCACAACGAGCGAAGCGAGTAGTTATAAATAAAGTTGTTCATCTCTCAATTTCAGAAATGAAGCATATGTAGTAGTTTTATACTCAATATATTCCTGTTGTCATAAACTCAAATTGATATTTTTAATAACTGTATTACAATAGTTAAAGCGGAAGAAAAACTAATAATTTGTATAAGATAAAGAAGAAATCTCTTAATTTTCTTAAGGAGAGCACTTCACCCAAAAATAATTTTTTTTCAATTTTTGGATTTTTATTCATTTATTTTTTATTTTTATTTATTCATAAGACGCCGATCGTCAAGATATGGGCGAATATGGATTTCGATTGAGTGTGGTGAGTGTAGATGAGCGAATGTAGTCATTGTTACAAACTAAGGCCGACTATTCCTTAGAAAGTGTCATTAATTAATAGCCCAATGACAAATGAACAGCCGGTGGTTATCAGCTGATCCTTCTCAAAATGTATTGACTCTGATTGGGATCGAACTGAGAACCTTTAGCACATGAAGCTGGGATTGAACCAACTACGCCACCGACCAATCATACGACCCACCCGCCCACCCATACACATACATTGGTATTAACCTACCCGCCCCACCCATACACATACATTGGTATTGACCCACCCGCCCACCCATAAACATACATTGGTATTAACCTACCCCGCCCACCCATACACACAATTGGTATCGACCCCACCCGCCCACCCATACAAATACATTGATATTACCCTACCCGCCCACCCCATACACATACATTGGTATCGATTTTTTAGCTTAAAATGGTATATAATATGTGTAAGTTATTCAAAAGTATAGATTTGTCAGTGCATGTTTGTAGTTTTTCTGTCAGAACTCTCCATTCACCAAGCAGTTGAATATTGGTGTTGTTCTTATAGAATTCAGTATACTTAGTATATAGTAATTATCTTGTTTTTATTTGTTTACCATTTTGCTAGTGAATACAAAATATATTATCTGATTGTTGTTAATGTTGTTGCTAAGTAATTTTTATTTGGTTATAAGATATATTTGTTTGTGCTTAGTTTATTTTATAGGTATTTTACATATTTTTCGTTGTTTTTGTGTTTTAAAACTAAAAGTGCCCTAATATCCATGTATTTTTAAGAAAAGAATGTATTACAATTAGAATATATATTGCAGTTGCAACTTTTAATGATGGCCATATTGGATAGTGTAAGATATGCTGCAGTGTGGGCTTGATACTGGTAAAAACTTCACAGCAACAATGGGCAAATTAGAGAAAAGACAGCCAAAGCAGACAAAGCTCAGGAAGAAGTTGAAAAAAGATAAAGAAAAGCCTTCTGAGAAGGAATCTTGAAGATACCTATGAGTTAGAGGAAGGAGCTGGACCATCCTTTGGGGCAGGATTGTGTTGAGTTGATATGTTAAAGTGGTTTCATTTATATTTTCGTTAATTTTCCGAAAAAGTACTTTTTTAACTATGAACCTTTTTCTCAGATTCTGTAACAGGTATGAAAATTAAATTTTAACTGCTTGTTTATTATACTTAAATACAATTGCTGAAACTCTTAAACAAGTATAATAGTTGTAATAAAATTATAAAAAAATAAATAAACTGAAAATGTGTGGTTAAAACATACTTTTTTGTAACAACGTAAAACATGTTTTTTATCAAAAATCACATTTCAGAGTTTCCACTTATACAACAAAGTATGGTTTATTCATAGAAAAGAAACATAACTAAGATATCTCTTATAGAACCTAACAAAAAGGTACATAAGTTAACATTACGGAGATAGGGTAAGGTGCTCACCAATTGTGTGAACTGTAGCAAAAACATTTATTACATCTACAGTATACTTATATACAAGTCTAGAGTATACCCTATATTTAAAAATAATTAGTTTTTGATGGCAGTGAAGTGTCATTAAATTAACTGTGATTTTGTGAGCTTGGTGTCTATAGAAGCTTTCACCTGGCGAGAGAGGCAATCAGTATGTTGTAACTTTACAATTAGTAACTAATTGATATTTTAAATGTTCAGCAATGTGCCATTATAGAAGGTGAGAATATGCCTACACAATTTTCATGTTTCCTCAAAACTTGATAATGTTTTTTTTAACACAGCATTCAATCTGTGCTCTGAGAGCCCTGTAAACCACCTGTTATTCCAGGGTTTAAAAAAAATATTCAGATAGTTCTGCTTAACCGGGCAACTTCCCGTACTTACTACCTAGATCCCCGTTAAAAATATATTTTCCTGATTATACCCTGGAAAGAACTGGCTTATGATATATTCAGCACTATATTATTGAAACATAATTCTAATGTGATGATTAATTTTGTTACCGACACCTTTTTTACTGTAGTAAGCTTCAATTTTTGGGTCCAAAGTTATTTGCATCCTTGGCCAAGGTGTAGTTCTTCTTGTGTAGTACATTTCAAGACTGTTTTTGCCAACTGGATTCCAACGCCTAAAATTTTAAGAATTAAAAAAAGTTATAAGGTAGAATAAGGTTTGTTATGCATATGAAGCACATTTACATAGAGATTTAAACTACCAACAAGTATTTTACTTAACAAAATATATTTCTGTTCACTTTTACTCAAGAAAGTCTTTCTGAGAATAATACTGTCTGAGGATATATCAACTTACTTTATTAACGTAACAGCTTATAATGGACAGATCACTATCGTTACATAAACAAAACATAATAGTAAGGGACATGTATAAACTAACGCTTCCACTCTATTTTTTTAAGTGTGATTTGAGAGATTTTACCTTTACTATAGAAAATTTTAGTATTTTTATTTAAGTACAGTAATAGCTTTAAATGAATGCTAAAATATTTTTTTTGACTTATAACCTATAACATACATTTAATGTCTTATTTTTTAAGATAGTAATCTTAACCTTCTTCACACAAAAATTATAATTTACGTTTCAGATATGTTATTTTTCTAATTACTGATAATTTACAGATTTCTCAGCAAGGAGAAAACCATTGTAAAAAGGAACTTCGTTCTACTAAACATTTCCGTTTAAGGTCTATTATACAGTAACAATTTCCTAAATACTGTATTCTCTGATCTTATAAGTTGTATTCCACATTTTAATGTAACAACACAGGAAGGTAAAACGCATACACTTGTCTTGACAAAGTGGTGTCCACACAAATTACAGCATTGACAAAGATTTTACTTATCGACTTTGGTTTATCTGCCCTCTTTTCTCAGATCACAATACAAAAAGCATATTTAATTTTTCTTAAATCTGATTTTTTTCTTTTTTTAAAATTTTTTTCCTATTACCATGTTATTATGAAAAGATATACTAGAAACATTGTGGTTGATTTTTGAAAATTTTGTCTTTTGAACACCAATAAAACATGTCGAAAAGTAAATAAAAATAATACAATACATATTTTTTTTGTTAAAAAAAGTAAATTTTGGTTCATAACTTTTTGTACTGCCTTACTGCATTAAACTGCCCCATGTTGGTGAAGTGCACAATGTTACCACTTTTAAAACTTACCCGTGTTTATTTTTCATTTGAATACAGCAGTCACAAAGGGAGACACTTAAAATTTAATATGAAGAAGTAAATTACATGTTGTTAACAGACAAATTTTATCAAAAAATGCATTTACCTCCTTTTCAAAAAAGCAAAAATAAATATCAGAAATCTGAAAAACTTCAATAAAATCCACCCCCAGTAACAGGGAAATAAGTTTAGAATAAGGTAGTGGTGGAGTTTTTATTTCTTGCTGCTGTAGGGGCAGAAAAATTTTAACTGTTGAAAGTGACCCTGTATGAAACTGCCCACTTTCCAATACGTACATAACTTTTTCATATAATAGAACGTATTAATTTATTTGTTTGATATAATGCTACATTTATTTTTTAATTTTTAAAATAAACCATCATACTTGTTATATTGAAACTACCCTGTGTTACTTGGTTCTTTTGTATTTTTTTTAGTAAAATTTAAAGCTTTTTTGAAAAAGTTTGAATTCAGTTTTAACTGCTTAAATTAATACAATAACTTACAAATTTTTATTTCTTTAAGTGCAACCTTTTCCTTTTTTTTATTCTTCCCAACCCCCTCCTAATGTTGCAAATAAACTATCAGTTAAAATTTAAAATTGACCTTTTAACATAATATAAATATGATATTTTTTATCATTTCTAAAAAAAATGAGCCTCTACTTATACCACTATTACTGATTAATTTTTTGTGATTGTTTATTCTATAAATATGAAGCTATTTGTAAGAATGATTTTTAGTACAGCCAATTCCATTTGTTTTTTAAAAAATTTAAAAACCCCCCCCCCCCCCCCCCCCCCCAATAAATTACATGTATCTTGTATTATATGCATATACATAATTACATGCACTGTATATGTGGGTGTGTTCAAATTCACATTCCATTAATGGTACCAGCAGCCACATTCAAATTCACACCCTTGTCAAACTACTTCGATTTTAGTGAGTCAATATGTCCAAATTCAGACCCCCTGGCCAAATAAGAATATTTCAGCAAGTTTTTGGTTTTGACTGTACTTACCTATGACAAACTAATTTTCAGGCCAGCATTGCAACTCCCCTCTGGTCAAGCAATTCTTAGACATATTACAATAGTCCTTATATTATATCTATAATAACCCTCTTATGCTTATACCTTAAGATGGGACTGGACAGAAGCTGGCCGGCACGCCCATTTAACATGGGGGAACTATTTAGTTTCTTAATTACCTCCTAACCGAGAGTTATTTGAGAAAAATAAAGAAGTATCCTGAAGATACAAGTAGATACAAGTCATTAACTATAACTTGAGGTAAATACTTTAAATGATAATTATTTATCTTTGTCACAAATTAAATTTTAAGAAGACAAGTTTTGCATTCAATTCTATTTATTGACCAATTTGAAATGACTTATCAAAGAGTTATTAACTGCGATACAAATATCATTTTTGTACCATTAGAATCCTTGTTCTTTTTAGTACAGGGAGTCTTAGCTTCTTTTACAAAATTAATTGTTTAGGTGTTATTTTAGACAATTCTAAAAATGCTTGCATAAAGACCTTACTCATCGAGCGGTAGAAGTTCAGAGAAATCCTCACAGAGCACTGCACCTTTGTAGTCTGCTTGTCTGCAGTTTTGTCTATTCCATCCGAGATATCACACTTCACATGTATGCATGCTCTCCATCTTTTGTGGCTTTATAGCTATATTTGTATTATATTAATTATGTTTGTAATTTAATAGTTTTCCAAATCATTCATTGGCCAAAAACATTGTACAATATTGTAATGGGCTTCTTGTTTTGTAAAATATTAAACTTAGAAACTAAAAACAATAATACTTTAGTCTAATAGTTTGCTAATAAATATTTAATCTTATACATAACAATTTATTTCTAACAACATTTTTAAGAACATTAACATAAATATATTAAAAAAGAAAACTAAACTAATGTACTAACATTTGTTATAACTACTAATCAATAAACAAATTTATTGAACTCGGAAAGATTATTGGGGCATATCTAGAAAAAGTAAAGATTGAGTTCTCTAAAAGTAAAAATATTGCCTTTTGAGTAAAAAAAAAAATTATTTTATTAATATAAATGTAATAATTATTAATTTGATACACATAGTTTTTAATATCAAAAATAGTAAAATTATTATTATAATTATAATTTTAATATTATTGTATAACCTATATATAAACCTATATATAAATTATACTGTATAATTTTATTATTATTATTGTATATTTTTAGTACTAATATTATTATATTAGTTTTAAAAATATAGCAAGAAAAAATGTAGAAAGTTATTTACTTAATTTTCTACCTGTAATGAACTAGGATGGCATATTAATATATTACATTTGTTTATTTGTA
>JAQJVL010003831.1:0-54081 GCA_035578905.1 Stictocephala bisonia
AATAATGAGCTAATAGCCTGCATAAATTAAGGTTGGCACTTAAAATTATGCTTTAAAGCAAAAAGTCATGTTTTTGTAAAGTTTTAAACAATGTTTTACGCGTAGTTACTAAATTATGGTACCGGATATAATGTGTCAAACCATACAGAAAACTGCATAATTTAATGTTCTTTCCAGTGATATGCTTTTGTTTGTATTATCGTACAATGTTATATTTTTTATTAATATTTGAACAGAAAGAAACACAGAGTGGTTAAAAAATTTTAAGACTATCTTACTAGCCAGCAACTAGGACTGGACATTCAAATAACGTTATGTGATTAAAAACACATGTAAATCAGGGACGAATGGGGTTTTACCACAATTCTTAGACACGGCATACACCCCAACCTTAACAATAGTTTTGTCTGTTGTTAATGACTGGGAAATTCCACTACCTGCTTAGTTTAACAAAAGTTAGTTTCTTTTAAAGCAGACTTATCACGAGGAAAACTGGAATCCATTATCTGTTTACTCTTTAGACCGGGTGTGTGTATAAGCTATTCAGTTCTGTAGCATCATGGAGTTCACTACAAGAGAATATGCAGAAATGCATTTTGTTTATGGATTTTGCAATGGCAATGCACTTGCTGCGCAAAGAGAGTACAGTTTAAGGTACCCAGATCGAAAAACTCCCAGCCCACAGGTGTTCACTAGACTTCACCAGAGGTTAGGGGAAAGTGGAAAAGTTCAAAGAAAGTCTTCTTAAAGTAGGTCCAGTTAATTATGATGTAGGTGTTGAAGAATTGATTATAAATACCTTTCAAGAAAACCCAGAGAGTAGTAGTAGGGCAATTGTGGCTCAACTAAATGTTTCACAGTGGAAAGTGTTGGATATTCTTCATAGAAACAAGTTTCATCCATACCACTTCACGCCTGTACAAGCACTTGAAGCTCAAGACTTCGCTCCTCGTGTTCAGTTCTGTAGATGGTTGCTCAATAGCAATATTGAGCAGTATCATTTCTTCAAAAAGATCCTTTGGACAGATGAGGCCATATTTACAAGACAAGGAATCTTTAATACATATAATATGCACATGTGGGCGGAAGATAACCCAAGAGCAACCAAAGAACTATCGTTTCAAAGGAGATTTCACATTATGGTATGGGTTGGGGTAGTAGGTGAAACGGTTATTGGCCCATATTTTTTCAAGGGAAACCTTAACGGGGAACGCTTTTTGGACTTTTTATAGCACAGTCTCTCTTTGCTGCTAGACCATCTCAACCAAGAAAAAAGAGACAGTCTCATTTTCCAACAAGATGGAGCTACACCGATGGATTGGACGAGGTGGGACCGTACCGTGGCCAGCTAGATCGCCGGACCTTAGTCCCATGGATTTCTGTGTATGGGGATGGATGAAACACAAAATTTTATTCTGCACCTATCAACACAGAACAAGAACTGAGGGAGATAATAACTGCGGCTGCTGAAGTAGTGCGCCAAGAAGTCTCTACAAAAGTGGCAGTTCAACAAATGCGCAAGAGAGCACGGGCCTGCATCAGAAATGGAGGAAGGCAGTTAAAACAACATTTATAAATCTTATTTATTTATTTATTTTATTTATTATTATTATTATTATAAACGGTTAACACCATTATACAAATGAATATATTCAAGGATGGCTTAATGGTAAACTTAACCTCATATGTGCCAGTAAATGTCCACTTAAAGTTAAAAGAGATACGAGTATATTACAAATTATAACAAATAAGATAATACAAGAACACATATGACCAACGAAATATAAATATCTAGAATAAATCAAATTACAATAATAACAACGTAATATAAACATAATTAGGTAAACAAAGTAACCACATTCATGTAAATATATGTAAGTATATGTAAATGGTAAACAATCAAACAAAACTTCAATTTACAACAACAACTATACATTAAGATCTGGAAAGAGGCGAAGCATAACATACTAATACAACTAAGTAACCAGCAAGGCATAACTCAATAATAATAAGGTAATTATAATAAGACAATTTGTGTAACCTCACTACTACCCAGTGTACTACCTAACAAAGAAGATAATAACAAGAACACATATGATCAACAAAATATAATATCTATGATAAATTATAATACAATAATAACAACGTAATATCAACATAATTAGGTAAACAAAGTAATAACATTCATATAAATATATGTGAGTATATGTAAGTGGTAGACAATCAAACAAAGTAAGATCTGAAAAGAGGCAAAGCATAACATATAATATATCTAAGTAACAAGCAAGGTATAATTCAACAATAATAAGATAATTATAATAAGAAAATTGGTGAAACAAGGTAGCAGTAACACATTAGGTAGTAGCGAGGGCAGATACATAAATAAGCGCCAATCTTCTAAAAGATTCAAAAGACTGGCCAAAGAATTCAAGCTGTGAATCATTCCCCAGGCGCAAGAGACGAGGTATCGTGCTATGGTACCCATAAACAGTTGGATAGTGGTGCTTTGCAAAAGTTTGAGTCCGCCGAGTGCGACGTGGAACATGAAAGTCAATCCGCTGGAGAAGTTCAGGACAATCAACCAGCCCATTCACAATCTTGAACAAGAAGAATAGGTCCAGGGCTATTCTTCTGGCCATAAGAGAGATAAGCCCATAATGATCAGCAACCTGCCGAACAACAACATCCAGGTAGTTCTGTCCATCTCTGACACCCAACAGACGAAGAAAACGCTTTTCAACCAGATTAAGGGAACAGCAGTGGCCAATCTGATGAGGTGCCCAAATAGTGGAGCCATATTCTAAGATAGGGCGCACAAGAGTCACATACAAACACTTCAAAGTCTCAGGGGAGAAAGCATTTCTAGAAGCTCGAGCTATAAGTCCCAGAACCCTGTTCGCTCTAGCACAAGTTTTTAAGACATGTTCGCCAGGATCAAGGTCAGGTGTGAAAAACACTCCCAGGTCCTTTACCACAGTCACTCTCTTCAACACTGATCCACGAAGGCTGTAGACAAAAGGAATTGGCAGTTTAGATCTTCCAAAGGTCATAACCTGACATTTAGACGCGTTCAGGTGCATGGCATTCACTTCACACCACTGAGCGACATAGTCCAAATTCTTCTGAAGCAAATGCTGGTTGCAAACTGACGAAACTTCATGGTAGATCTTAATGTCGTCAGCAAAAAGAACAAACTTACAGTCCAAGAGACTACCAATGTCGTTGATAAAAAGGCTAAACAAAAAAGGGCCCAGAAGAGACCCCTGAGGCACTCCTGACGTCACTCGTACCACAGCAGCCGAGAGAAAGGAAGCAAACTTGACCTGCAGTGTTCGTCCAGACAAATAACTCTGAATCCACTGGAGTAGTGGGCCAGTGAATCCAAGGGCTCTGAGCTTGGCAACAAGATGAGAATGACTGACTCTGTCAAATGCCTTAGAGAAATCCAAATAAATACAGTCCACTTGATGATGTCGTGAAAAGGCAGAGTATACATAGTCAGTAAAGACGCAAAGGTTCGTGACTGTAGACCTTCCCGGTCTGAACCCATGCTGCTCAGCAATGAAAACATTCTTGAATGTATAGGACAGGAAATCCAGGATCAAAGCCTCAAAGACCTTAGCAAGCACAGACTGCAAAACTATAGGTCTGTAATTGACAACATCAGACAAATCACCAGACTTGTGCACAGGCACAAGATATCCATGCTTGAGAACATCAGGGAAGCAACCCACTCTCAAGAGCTGATTAAAGTACATGGCGAGATGAGGAGCCATAACAGAAGAACATGATTTAAGAACGAGAGGGGTTATATTATCAGGCCCAGCACCCTTGGAGCCATCAAGACAACAAAGCTTCCGTTCAACCTCTACAGCAGATATGTACACAGATGAGACACTTATGTTAGACTCATACACATAATCATTATTGCAATTAGATGGAAGTGCATAGACCGTAGCAAAATAGTCAGCAAATAGTTCACACATCTGTGAAGGTTCTTCCACTGAGACTTGGTCATGAATAAGCTTACTAGGGGTAGTATTGACCTTACACCTTACCTTATTCTTTTAAGTTGACATTTTTTTCAATTATTTTTACGAATGTAATTAGTATGTTATGTCAAATCAAAGTATTATAATCTTTCTTGTAATAAATAGACAAAGCTTCAAGTTTTCTGCAAACTGTGTTTTAATTCAGTTTAACCTAACGTTTTCGATGACAAAACAAAATAATTAAAATCACAATTATACCATTGAAAAGAACAATAAAATTACGCAGTTTTCTGTATGGTTTGTCACATTATGTCAGTGACCATAATTTATTAACTACGCGTAAAACATCGTTTAAAATTTTACAAAAACATTATTTTTTTACTTTAACGCATAATTTTAAATACCAACCTTAATTTACGCATCTTACTAGCTCATTATTCTTGTTGAAAATTTAATGTAGATTTCAAAAATGGTGTCACAGTTTAAAAAATATGATCTTTTGAGTAAGTAATAATGATTTTTATGGTTAGGTCCATGATTTAAAAAAAAATCTTCGTATAGTTTAAGAGGTAAATCTGCTCCAGGATGGGATTGCATATCTGCCAAATTAATTAAAGATAACATAAACAGTCTTCATGTACCGCTTATGCATATTATTAATGTAAGTATACGTACGGGACAGTTCCCGGATGCTTTTAAAGTTGCTAAGGTGATACCAATCTTTATGTCTGGTCCAAAAAATATATTTTCCAACTTCAGGCCAATCTCTATTAGTTACCGTCTCTAAAATCATCGAGAAGTGGGTTAAAATGGAGCTTACAAATTATTTAGAGACACACAATTTAATTTCTGAAAGTCAATACGGTTTTAGGTCAAATAAAAGCACTTCAGATGCACTATTTGATACCTCAAAACATGTAACGAGTCAAATCACATCTAAGAGGCATGTACTAATTACTTTTTTAGATATTGCCAAAGCTTTCGATACAGTAGACAGAGTAAAATTAATTTCAAAACTTGAAAATATTGGCATTAAAAATATCGAGCTTGATTGGTTCAAAAGTTATTTTTCTGACCGTCTCCAGTCAGTTTCATTGAATGGTGTGGGTAGTGATTTAGCAAACGTTGACTTCGGAGTCATTCAAGGAAGTAATCTGGGGCCTTTGCTTTGTTACAAAAATTAATCTTAAGAGAGATCTGTTTTTGTTTTCTGATGATGCTGCCGTGGTTTCCACTGCGGCCAAGTTGGACGAGGTGTACAATGTCGCGTGGGATGATCTATTAAAAATAAAAACTGGTTTGAACATAACAGTTTAACTGTCAATATTAGCAAAAATAAATGTCTACCAATTTTAGCTAGAAATCAGTCTGGTCCTGATGGCTTAGTTCTGCGAATGCACTCTTGTGGTGATGCGCGGTCGACTTCCTGTGGCTGTGGGGAAATCGAACAAGTTGATCACTACAAATACTTAGGGGTATTTATAGATAACAAATTAAGTTGGAATGTACATGTTCAATATGTTAAAAAGTTATTGAGAAAATTAATTTACGCATTTACGCAGCTCAGTCAAGTCCTAACAGTTCAACAATGCAGGACTGTTTATTTCTCTTACGTCCAGTCAATATTACAGTACGGCATTCTTGCTTGGGGCGGAGCACCACGAGCGGTTATTGAGCCTCTTGCGGTCACTCAGAGAATCATATTAAAAATAGCTTTAAAAAAACATGCAAGATTTCCTTCAATATTACTTTTTACAGAATTTCCAGTACTCAATATTAGACAACTTTTCGTAAAAACCTTGCTATTACATATTAAAAACAATAAGCCAAATATCTTCCTAGAGAATCAGCATGAACATTCAACTAGACACCGAGTTAATTATGGATATGCTGTCCCAAGGCTTAGACACGGGTTACAACTTCACAACTCTTATTATCTTTCTCACATTCTTTACAGAAATTTGCCTGCTGAGATAACTGACGCTGAAAGAGGCATTGTTGCTACATACAAACGAACACTCATAAATTGGCTGTACAATATCGGTTGGGAGGCCACAGAAAGCCTATTACAGTCACCATATGTTAGAGTCAACATTAATAATTAATTAACACGCATTTTCTATTTAATTCTGTTACAATATTGTTATTACCGTTATTACAGACTTAGAATGTTTTGGTACATTTTTTTTATTATTAATATTTATTTTTAGTTTATGTTCCTGTAGTATTAGTTAGTTATTTCCTTATAACTTTTCAAATTTTGTAGCTAAGTATTTTAAACAATCAAACATAAAATTCAAATTAATTAATCTTATTTAGTTTTATTATGATCTATACAATTCTTCATTGTTTTAAGTTACCTTGCAGTCATTCTATTTCTTTTAAGGCTGTGATTTGAACTTTTCCCCCCGCTCAGATCTGTAGTCTTTGGGGGAATATTTTTTCCATTTTTTTGTATCTTGAAAGCTGTTTTATTTTTGTGGAATAAAGTTTATTTTGATTTGATTTGATTTCTGACTCCAGTGTAACAAAAGTAGCCAAATTTCAGTATTTGTTGTCTGTATTGTCCGGAGAACCTTTGAGCCTAATTAAGTCTTTGAGTATCACAACTGCTAATTATCTAGTTGCTTATCAATTCCTAAGAGATAGATATCAGGACCCAAGAAGACTTACAACTCTCAATCTTAACCAAATAATTGATTTACCAGAAATAAATTCAGCATAAATCCGTGGCTTATACACTGTTGTAAATGTATTCTATAACACAGCAAAGCACTAAAAGCACAAAACTGTGACGTCTCAACTCAAAGTAACCCTCTACTATCAACTCTAATCTTGCGTAAAATGGATTCTGACCTACACAAGAAAATGTTGTCACTCACTCATAACCAGAATGTCAGAAATAATACAGTTTCTCAACACAGAATTTAATCAAGCCAAAGACGCCAGATTACACATAACTCATGAAACTAATGTTAGCCGTTCACCTCAGAACAAAAATTCAAGAACGGTTTCGTTCTCCAAACGTTCCAAACAAGTAGCCTTGCTATCTGTACATAAAAATACTTCCGCATGTTTGGCTTGTAGTGAACATGACCACCGCATATACTCATGCACTACTTTTAGAAATCTCTCCCCTCAAGAGCGTTATCAGCTCGCTAAGAAGGAAAATTTGGTTAAAAAAATCTTCTTGGAACCAAATTGGTTAAATTAACCACTCCCATGTTCTGCGTGCACTGTTGGGCTCTGGCAGTATGTGCGGCTTTATCACTGAACGTGCAGCTAAACTCTTAGGCACTCAACGATTCCCATCAAATTTAAAAATAGTTGGTTTGTCTCAGCTCTCTATTTCCACTAAAGGAATGTTACCGCTCAATGCAGAAACTCCCTCAGGTCAGCTAATGGCTTCAAAACACACATTTCATATTTTGGACAAAATACCTGTTGATCTGCCTTGCACTACACTCTCTCCAGAAGTGATGCAATATGTCCAACCGTATGTACTTGCTGATCCAACCTTCCATCTCCCAGGCGGATCGATGTCTTACTAGGCGGTTCCTTGATGCCTCAGCTCTTAACCCACGAGAATTATTCTTTGGGTCCTCATTTGCCTCATGTCATAGGCACTCATTTTGGCTTTGTCTTAATGAGACAAGCACCTTCTGCTCAACCTTCTCAAGCGGTATCGAACTTTGCTGTATCACTTTTATTTACTGATGACAACACTCTACACTCTGCTCTTTAACATTTTTGGCAACAGGATGAGTCCCCTCACCACAACTATAAGACTGCAGAAGATCTATGTGATACACACTTTAAAAACACTCACTCTCATACTCATAATGGACGTTATGTTGTCAGACTTCCCTTCAAAAATGAAAGTGTTTAACTCGGAACGCCTCAACCATTTGCTGAAAGCCAGTTCTTATCACTTGAACAAAAGTTCAAATCTCAACCTGAATTTCACACCTTGTACAAAGACTTTATGTCTGATTACGAATCTCAAGGCCATCTGGTCAAAGCTGAGGATTTAAATCTTAACTCTACGCACTATTTTCTGCCCCATCATGGTGTGCTAAATGAAGGTAGCAACACCACCAAACTACGTACGGTATTTGATGCTAGCAGTAAAACTAGCAACGGTGTATCTCTCAATGATGTTCTATTAATTGGTTGCAAACTGTAAACAGACATTTGTGACATCATTCTTAACTTTAGGTATCACCCTATTGTGATCTCATCTGACATCAAACAGATGTATCGACAAATCCAAATCCATCCTGATGATCTGAGATTTCAGCTAATTTTATGGTGTAACAAGTCTATTCTTAACTTTAGGTATCATCCTATTGTGATCTCACGTGACATCAAACAGATGTATTGACAAATCGAAATCCATCTTGATGATCTGAGATTTCAGCTAATTTTATGGTGGATCAATCCCTCTCAAGACATTTCAGTCTATCAACTCACTACGGTAACGTACGGTATGAACAGTTCTCCCTATCTAGCCATCAAAACTCTCTCTCAGTTGGCTGAAGACGAAGGAGATTCGTTTCCTCAAGCATCTCACGCTCTCCAACACTACACTTACGTTGATGACATCGTTACCGGTGCTGAAACTATCGAATTTACTCTTCAACTTCAAGATGAACTCATCCAACTACTCGCTCGAGGTGGTTTTGAACACTGCTAGTGGGCGTCAAATTCAAGTCATCTCCTACATAATCTTCCGACGGATCATTTGGAACCTCCCGGATTTCTGTAAGATTCTCAACAACCCCAACTATCTATTTTAGGACTCCATTGGTCCCCTGATGAAGGTACATTCTGCTATGACTTCAAAAACTCAAAAGATGTTGTGACTAAACAGACTATACTAAGTTTAATTGCTAAATTGTTTTACAGGGTGTCTACTGCCAAATAGAAATGAAAATTCATGACTTTTCATGACTTTACAACATGAAAATTCATTACCCGAATAATGGTGAAAACGATTCATGTTATAACATCGAATTATTTTTAGTCATATTCTACTTAATTAAGGATACCATTATTAACCTTTTATAAACCAAATATAGATAAAATACAACAGATTAAAGTAGGCTAACACTATTTATTAACCCTACTTCTGGCAGCCCATTTTTCCTATACTGGCAGGCTGTTTTTGAGCGTCGCGCTAGGGTTTTGTAATTAATTTATAAAAATTATATTTATTATAGTTTTTAGGCAATGTTATATATATATTTATATTCAGAAAGAAATGGTTTATAATAATATGTAATAAAAGTTTTAATATTCTCACTCTTTTATTTTAATTTTTTTTTTTATTCAAAAAATATAAATTTTCAAATAAAAAAAAGGGTGGGACCGTACCTATAAATCAGAGTTATTGTAATATTTTCTAGCTTTCAAGATAGCCTAGAGACTTTAAATTTTATCTAGTTTTAGAATATATATACATTATATGGGATATTGAGAACTAAAATAAATTTATTCTATAAAACATAAACATATATAAACAGTGTTGTTGTTGTCAAATACAGCTGGCGTGAATTATAGCCTATTGTGTTCGGTTCAATTCCAATATTCCGCTATCGTAAATATAGCAACAAATGATGTCTACAGACAGGCCATTTCATTACGATTCCAAAGACATCAAATATAAACCGCTAAGTATGATAGACGATTTATTAGAATCGTATTAGTGCGGGTGTGTCCAGGTGACCGCTAGCGGTCACTTGCCAACTATACGTGGTCTGCAGGTCACTTGCCAGAAGTAGGGTTAAAAGAAGCCCAGCATTGTGTGAGTAAAATGGATTTGTAGACATATTTCATTATTAATATGAAAACAAAACAAAAAGCAGGTTCAGACTCCAGAAACCCTGCAAATTTAGCATTACCTACTTATATTTTTACAATGATTTATGTGATGATGACACATGTCTGCAGTAGGTTCAATTCTTAATTTAGCATTATCAACAAATCAAATAGGCCTAACCTAAGTTGAACAGTAAATTGAATTTATAGTGGATTAATTTACCTTGGAAACAGTTTTTAAGTATTCCTATGTACAGTAGAACTTCTATTAACCGTCACTGTCGGGACCGGGACAGTGACGGATAATAGAATAGACGGATAACAGAAAATCGTCTTTAAAATGACCAAAATGGTACGTTTTATGTAGTAAACTCATTAAAAAACTATATTTTAAGGTGGAAAAAGGAATAAAAATATAAATTAAAACATTTACAATAAATAATAAAGAAGTTTGTATTGTACAAAAAATAATACAGTATGGCCTATAGTATGTATTACAAAAAATATACAGTACAACATATATTTTTATACTTTGTCAACATTTGTAATTAATGTATGCAGTACTGTTAAGAATTTTACAATACAGCACCTGTATGTAAAAATTGGCCTAAGCCTTAAAAAAGTCAGTCATCTTCTTCTGTTTTTTAGAAGCTCTAGCTTTTTGAGCGGCAATGCTACGAATCTTGCGGAGAAGTAGAAGCTGAGTGTCATTAGCTTCCTCTTGCAGCTCGAACCAATCTATACATTTTTCAGCATTGTTTCTACTTCTGAGTAGAATAATTAATAAAATATTAATTATTCTACTATTAAAATATTAATAAAAAATTAATAAAGGTTTTGGCTCCTGACTTAAGTCTTCATCATCGTCTTGGCTGCAATAGACGTGCAGTCGCTACCGGACGGCAATGGACATTTGTGTGTATTCGCGCAGCTGCTTCGCGGCACAGTATTTAAAATCGCTAGCCTATTTTAAATTTTACCCCTGACGGTTAACAGAGACTGACGGATAAACGAGTGACGGTTAATCGAAGTTCTACTGTACCACCAAATGCTCCTGTGTACTATTATAAACACTGACAAACAACATTGTCACTTGTTTTGTAGTAATTAGAAATTTATATACAATTAAAAATCATACAAACAAACAATATATACTGCCTAACATATTCTTCACATTTGTACAAAACCTTCTTCTTCGAGCCACAAGTTCTGAAATTTGCACTTTCCAGGCATTGTGCACAAACACTAATCACTTTTGTTTCATATTTTGAACAATAATAAAAACCAACAATTTTGTGCTTAAGTTCTTTATACATCAAAATTGCTATACGCATAAAAACAAACACTATGCCTAACAAAATCTAACTGTCATAATATTCCTAGTGACTTAGACTCAGAAAAGAATTACAAAGTTGAAGAAATTCCATTAACAAAAAAAATATTAAGTTTAAAGCACAACTAAATACTAAAACATACCAGTTAGATGCCCACCACCTTGAACAATTACGATCCAACGAACGGTATAAACAAAACAAACATTGATCAACGAACTTCCAGTCCGGTGCCGCCAATAGTATTTTCAAATTTCCGTCCGTACAGCAATGAAGAATTGGAATATGACAACCAAGAACGTTTCAATATTAAACGCCCATTGTGAATTCAAATATTGTAAAGCACACAGTTAATCACTTTCATCCATCAAAAAAATTCAAAAGTAACTAAAATGTTTTTAAATTTGTAGATTTCACAATTATATAAATGTATAACATTAAAACATTTTGTAAAATTGACAATTCACAACACTGTTTTGACTCCGCTTGTATACAGAAATAACGCATAACTTCGCATACGGTACTAATTGTAGCAACATACAATATTTTGAGTGAGAATGATGACGAACGGTTGCCTGATTAATACAGTACACCGTTCTCTTTTCCTAAATAGAGGAAAGAGAAGTACGATAATTTTGAGTGGGCAAAGAGCTGGCTGGTTCTCTACACCCTAAATACAGTATTTATATCGTAGAGAAGACTATGGTTAGAACAACATCGTAATGAAAACGACGAGAAACAAAAATACTTTTGGCGAAACTATTTTCCACAGAACGTTTTGAGCAAATTTCCCAATTCACTCCAAATGCCTCCCGAATTCTCTCTAGTAAGGCTTTGGAAAGCTAGAAAAAAATCTTGACTTTAGAAGCAATTTTCATGACTTTTCGTGACATCCATGACCGACTTTAAAAATTCGTTACTTTTTATGACTTTTCGTGACCAGTAGACACCCTGTTGTGTGACCCTTGTGGTTTTTTAGCTCCCCTAATCATGCTAGCAAAATGTTTTATGCAGCTACTTGGGAGCAAAGGTTTTGATTGGGATGAACCTCTCCCCTTTGAACTCTCAGCTCTAATTCCTAGACACTTCCTCATCGGTGCTCCATTTGCAGCGCTTCCAGAACCTAACCTGCAAGAAGTGCCCTCTAATCGTCTCTATCACTGGCAGCTCATCCAATCCTTCCATCAACGAATTTGACATGAATATCTTATTACTGATGACATATAGTAAATTTTGTGCATTCAAACATTTATTAACATAAAATGTAATTTTTTTGTAAGTAAAAATTTGTTATTGATAAACTTTGAATTTTAAATATTGTTTTAAAACTAAATAATATCTAATTAAGGCTTACCATTTGTAATATTGGCTTCTCTTCAACAGAGCTATCTTCCTCTTTCATGCTTTTTAAATCCAATTTAACAGCGTCTTTGTCATCAAAGTCAGGTATCATCTAAAATCACATAAATGAAATCAGTTTTATAAAACACATTCTCTGATAGTACTTCTCTCTTTGTAGGCATGACATGAGTCTGACCTTTCTTCCCTCAAGCCATGGTATAATTTGATCCTTAAAATGTCAGCAAGCATTTGTTATAGATATGGATTATGAAGTATATATGTAACTAAACTAATTTTTTTGTATCAACGTGGTCCAGCCTGTCATAAGTTAATTTAGACCCCTTAGAACATAAATTATTAACCTCCTGTTAGAACAAACCACCAAATACAAATTGGTGTTCTTCAAATGCAACTACAGGGAAAAAAAGTGTATGTTCATATAGCTTGCATACGCTATAACTACATAGTTGAGTTCTTGTTAAAATCTACAAAACCCATTGTATACCTTATTATTAAGGTAATTTTTTGTTCCAAACTATAGAACTTTATGAATGATTAGTTTTCTCCTTTGTTACTATGAAACCGTTCCGAGATTATTCCGTACAAACCACTCCAGATTTTAAGTTTTTAAAAAAGTATTTTTTCTAATCTATCTAAATTTACCTTTTTTAATAGTGGTTCCTCTTTAACAGCCACACAGTTCTCGTCCAAACGTTTAATAAGCACCTTTAAAATGTATTTGTCATCATAGCCTGGAGGTACCTAGGAATAACGACCAAATATCAATCAATGATTAGTAAAACCAATTCCACAAAGAAATTCCTGAATAAAATATTATTAGTTCCATTCTATTGTTATTTAGATAAAATTTCATCAACTTTGTATACTTCAATGGCAAGATTTTTTTTTAATAAGTCTAAAATAATTATATTCATAAAATGTTAGGAAACCCATCCCCCATTAAAATTGGAAGTCGTGCCTTGCCGTACTGGAGGATGGCTCAAAACCAGACAGGCGAAAGGATCACGGGCAGCAGTCGGAGGGTTAAAGCACAACTCGGCAGCTAAGCAGAAAAGTATTCATTACAAATAAAAATAAGTTATTTTTGGTAGAAGGCCACAATATCAATAACACTCAAAATAAACAAGAAAACCCCAAATAAACAATTAAATAAAAATCATACACAAAATTAGCAAAAGCTACAAATACCAAAAATGACATTACAGACGTTCCTATCTGCAGAATTACTAGAAAGAAAAAAATGTAAAGAGAATTTACATTGAAAATTTAGAAAATTTGAACGAAACAAATAACTGGCAATTTAGGCCACATCCCATGATTCTACCAAGGCCAGGGAGTCAGCCGGAATCCCTGGGCAGCTCCAAATTGAAGAAATGTGAAAACTTTATTAAATAAAATCCCCTTTTGGTGAAAAGTTTAAAAATTAGGTACTTAAAAGAAAATACAGCACGCTACAGTTTTATTAAAAACTTACTTCAATAATACAATCAACAAAATAAATAACACAAACAAACTTAACCACTACGCCTAACTACAAAATAAAAAATTCCATAATTAAAACAGTACAAATAGAAAATCTTAGACGTACATAAATATTTAGAAGTAACAGATATAATTTTTTTTTTTAACTAACAGTAGGGCCTAAGAAAATTAAATTTAAAAGAATGTAACAATACAATTAACTCATTTAATATTAATAACAATACATTTTTCAAACGTGTAACAAACGATTTCAAGCCTATAAAACTGGCTGGCTGTATTCAATTATTAACACTGTTTAGTTTATTTTTTGTAGGGCGAGGTCTAGTGGGGATTTTCTTTCTCCTTTTTTTATCTTGGTCACACACCGACAGCTCAGCCTCCGGGAACAAAATGGAAAGGACTGACCTGAGGACAGAAGGAAAGCTCTTTAAGTAGTAGAGCAGCGGAGGGGTACAATAGGCTCTATTACATGGTCCCCAGGCCAGCCCAGCAGAGTAGAGATGGCAGAAATTCGGCCGGGCGGCAGGCTGAGGATCAAACGTCCAACTCAAGGACCCTGAAGTTTAGAGAAAACTAGCCAGACATGCTCCTGTTTCGGGTAGCTGAAGGAGACAAGTAAATCAACCAGACAACCAGACAGACCGAAATCACGAAGGGACCAGGTCCGAGCCAACGGCCAGGAAAGTAAACAAAACGACAGCGCAAGAGCAATCTCAGGCAGCCTAGCAAACCAAAACGAAAAGTAACCAAAAAAGTACCGGTCAAAAGACTCGGTACACTTAAAAAAAGTACAATTCATTCTTTTAATTTGAAATTACCAATATAAGATATCCATTAGCCATTTTTATAGCCTTTCCAAAGCATACAACCCAAATTAAATCAAAAATCGGTTTATCACAAAAAAAGAAAAGTACCAAATTAACAATACAAATTATAACTGAGAATGATCCTCTCATGGGCTAAAGCCTGTGTGAGAGGACCGAGTAGTTATCAATAAAACTGTTTCCTGGTAAATGGAAAACTTAAATTAAAAAAAAAACTTAATATACATATTATGAATTACAAATACAAATGACAAATACAAAATAAACTCCTAATACCAGAGGCCGCAGGAGAAAATAACAAATAATAATGATGATAATATTACATCTAAGAGAAGAGGAAACAAAAAAAATGACGCACTCAGTCAGAGAGACACGCACACAGACAGAGAGACACGCACTCATGTGCGAACAGACGCTCACACACTCATATGCGCATAGACGCACACACACTCATGCCCGCACACAGACATACACACACTCACGAACGCATACACACTCATATACACACACAAGCATTCCGCCAGTCTATACACTTCAGGCCAGTTGGCCCATTCAAATAATAGAGCCGTGTCATCGGCGTAAAGAAATGAACTGCCACTGACTAAATTTATCTTACTAAGATTATTTACATAAATTAGGAAAAGGAGTGGGCATAGCGTACTACCTTGAATTACGCCAAAATCTATTTTCCTACTTAAGCTGTGTTGGTCCATTATAGAGACTACTTGAAACCAGTCACTTAAATAATCTTCAAACCAATTTAAAGCCTTGCCAACAACACCAATGCACTCAAGTTTCTTTATTAATAAGTCACGGTCAACTGTATAGAAAGCAAGGTCTATAAATATTAATAATGGTTTATTGTTTCTACCGAATATGTTGTGTACTTCTTTAGTTAAATTGAACAAATCATCATTTAAAGGCTTATCGTTTCTAAAACCGAATTGGTTGTTGTATAAAATGTTGTTATTTAATATGTACTTCGGCAAGTGATTTCTGACACATTTCTCTAGAAGCTTAGCCATCACATTTAAGAGGGTTATAGGCCTGTAATTAACAAACGTTTTTTTTTCATTTTTGAAAATCGGAACAACTTTTCCAGTTTTTAAAGATGTTGGAAATATGCCTTTCGTTATACTTCCATTTATAATTTGCAATAAGAGTTCTTTTATCGAATAAAAATTGTTTTTGAATATTGAGGCAGGAATATTACCAATACCAGGTGCAGAACCACCTTTCAAGCCAACAACGCACTTCTCCAGTTCTTCTTCGGAGATCAGTTCAAGCTGGAACACGGAATCCACCCTACGGACATCGGCCGGGGGGGGGGGGGGGGGAACGCACTAGCAAGGTTCTCACCAACTCAACATAATATTCATTAAATCTACCAGCTACTCCCAAAATATCGATTTCATGTTTACGCTCCTCTTCCGAGTTTGAAAAATGCTCAACTGGAAACCTATCACACGTTATCCCCGTCCCCATCAGTTCTAACAAATTTGTCTAAAGTTTCCTAGCATTATTTTTTGCGCTACTTATCTGGTTTTTGTCAAATGTTTCTTTACCATCCCTAATTATAAAATTTACAACATTTTTATAGTTCTTAAAACATGTTTTAATTTGAGGATTGAATGGTTATTTTTTAACTTGTTTGCTTAATTTGTCCCTATGTATAAATAGTCTCAAAATTCCAGGTGTTATATTCACATGCCACAAAATAGTGATCAGTTAACTCTGATTGAATTATACTAGATTGTACATTATTTAAGTTCAAACCTTCTGAGAAAATATGGTCAATACAAATCTCGGAATATGGTCAATACGCTGTCACTCTAGTTGGATTGTTTAAGTAACTGGCAAAGCCCGCTCCATACAATACATCAAGATAACGTTGAGATAGCGCATTCTGGGTATCCTGCAAAATACAAATATTCATGTCACCTATAATCCAGTGCGTCTGATCCCCGGGCCTGATCTCACAATAAGACTCAAGTTCATCAATGAACATGTAAAGGTCATGTTCAGAGGATGGACTTCGGTAAACCGCCAATACACTGTGTCGCATGTCCACTCTCACACTTGTGGCACCATGCATACTCACTTCCTCATAGTTCATACTTAAATCTTTATTCACATAAACAATCACGCCATCATTTTGGTTCCTACTGCAATTATTCATCATACAATCATACCCATCCATACCAACAATCATACTACAATCATTCATCCAACACTCTGACAGAATAATAATGTCAAATTTCATTCTGTAACCACTTAAAATTACTACAAGTTCATCAAAATTCCTCTTGTAGCTTCTGATATTTAAATGTAAAAAAGAAACTATTTCAACATTAGGCAAGAAAGACTCCTCTTCACAAAACTTAAATGAGCAACTATCCTTATAAACATACACATCCACACTTCTATTATTCAGAACATCTGCAAAAGGATCTTCTATACTTAATGGAAACAACTCAACAAAACAACTTTTTTACACTATCACAAATAACGTTTATTTTTTAATGATAGGTCTACTAACAATCTGATGTGTTATTGAATTTGATGAGCAATTTTCTTCTTTATATATTGATAGCAAACACTGTCATAGTAATAGTATCACAAGCTGATTCCTAACAAAACATCGTTCAATAAGATTGGTATTTTACTTTTTTTTTAAATTAATTAAATATAGATCGTAACCTTCCTACTCATTGAAGTTATTTACCAATAAATTAAATGTTTAATCTACAGCATTACTTTGGTCCTAAACTGGATTGAAAATTATTGTCTCCAACTTAAAATGAAAACTAAAATGAATAAAAATGTATTTAACACCTGACTCGTACAAAAAATTTGATACATTCATTATGGTTAGTTAAAATGTGTACAAGTTTTATGAAATACACAAACATAAGCAATCTTTAACTAAAGATAACTATGTATAAATTTAAACTTTAATATTAAAACAAATAGGTTTCTAAGCCAAACATTCAAAGTTATGAGGATAATACATTTTAAAATATGAATAAAAATTGTAATGTGTGTTTGATTAATTAAAACTAATTACTAACTATACAATGAAATGATAAATAAAATCCAATCCTATATTACAATATTCAGATGTAACAACAAGCTTCGTGTTAAAATTAATGAACACCATGATCGACAGAAAACCATTTAAAAACCAATACAAATGTATGCAACATTTTCTAATCAAAGTCAAAATTGTCTTTATGTAGAATTTATGGAGAAATGTATTAGCGTAAAAAATTACCCTATAGTGTTATGCTAAAAATTATTCATTTTGTTAATGTCCACCACTGAAGCCTTTGAATCAGCTGTTCATGGGTCTTTAAAAGTTATTATTACTTTCTCCTGAATTATAAGAAACTTTGTAAGTTGGTGACAGTGGGGTACCTCCCCATACTGCAATGCCATAACTAGATGGTACTAAAGGAAGGCTTAGTAAGTTTTTTTTGCAGTATTTAAATCACTAGTATGGTGAATTCTTTATATGACAAAATGGCTAGTGTTTGAGTTTTTACAAAGGTTATCAATGTGTTGTGTCCATGAGAGGGTTTCATCAACTGTCACACCAAGAAATGTTCCCTGTCAACTTCTGGTAGAGCTGCAATGTCAACTCGTCTTCTACCAAATATCCGCTGCTTGGTTTTTGTCATGTTGACCTCTAAGACATTTGAGGGCAGTATGGTATACAGTAGTGTAGCTAGACTTGGAGGAGCCCCGTTGCAAGATAAGCAAATGAGGCCCAGGAGCATGACAAAGTATCTACCCCCCCTCACCCAAAACGAAATACACTCAAATATGTATATATATATTTAGATTTTCCAAATTATTAAAGGTTTGGTCTGGAATGAAAAGAATTTGTTTACTATGGTTACATTGAAACTGTTCTAGAAGAACAATAAATTCCGATTTTTCAGTACTGCTCAAGTTTACTCATAAGTAGCCTTTATCAAAGGTAAATGAAAAAAATACAACGTACATTTTACATTAAAAATAATTATTATAATTTAAGGTAAGGGAAAATATATTTACAGCTTTAAAATGTTACGAAAATGCCTACTGTTGATGCAGAAATTATGTATACTCGAGTTTAAAAGTTGATTAGAGTACTAAGAAACTAAGAGGCATATGAAATATAAATTAACACCATTATTTTCCTATCATGTTAGTGATAGGAAAAATTTTTCTTCATTATTTTGATATAATACCTTGAGCAACATAACCGTAAACCTTTAAGGTTTAAAACATAAAATGGTTGCACGCATCAAAGTTCATGTTCAGCTGCAATTTTTTAAAGTTTACAATTGAGTCAGGAATTTTCTCATGAATGTTATCATTTTTTGTTTTATAATAAAACTATTTCATTTAAAGATATTGGGAAAAATGGCAATGAACTGTTATTTACACAGAAAATAGAATATCCCATTGACAAATATTATCGAATTATTTTACCTGTAACAGTTTTATGTAACATTTTACCTCATGAATGTTACTTCATGAACAAATTTTATGTTATTTGTTACTTATTTTAGGCAGAGAGCTGAACATTTACTTATTTTCTTTTTTTTTAGTTAAGGTATACTCTTAAAATGAGTGTACTCCTTCGTATATAAGGGGTTTCCTTTTGATTTTACCGTGTAGAGATTTAATTTATGTATGGGTAACATTCATGAGATCGAGTAACACTCATGAGATGAAGTAACATTCATGAGTAATTTTCATTGTATTGGAAGAAACACTTTTGGAAATTCATTAAAACTCTGAATAAAGAAGAAAAATTACTTTATTGAGTTATAACCATGAAAAGTGGAATCTTTCTACAAAATCTTAGCTTTTCTCAAACACATCAACAGCTTTTTCAAATTGATAAAAGATTCTATTTCCTTTAAGAACAATTTGAGGATTAGGTAGAATGCCTAAGATTTGATCAAAATTAACATAGCTAGTGTCTGTTTCATCAATTTTAAAAAGTGTTCCCTTGTGCCCAGAAACAACTTTGAAAAAAGTAACTTTCACCTCTCTGTCATCTTCTACCGAAGTTTGACAAACACCCGCGTAGCGAAACTTGGTTGCCTTCCTTTGACCACCTAAGAATTGCACTAAAACATGTGTTCCCTGGGATATTTTAGAGACTTCAGGCTCCATCATGTCGGTCAACTCTTCATCTATTAGCAAGTTTAGAAGATCAAAGTTTTCGTCATCTGTAGAATCTTGAAATGAGTACTGGTCGTCGTTTTCATCACTTGATGAACCATATACATCTTCATATACTATTTTTTTTTTTCTTTGGCAAGGTATTCAAATCTCTTTCCTTAGAGGTTGATTCTTCTAAGTTGAAGGAGTGTTTTTTAGCTGGGAATGTTGGGTAACAACTACTAGTATGCCCTATTCCCCATATGTTTTTCTTACAAAAACATGAAATTTCCCTGTAAAACATTTCTCCTTTTTTGTGAGTCCCGATTTGGTGAATCATTCTAGTTCCCTTTTAAGTTTTTACTTCATTTGGTAAAGTCTTCATTATTTCAATAACTTCCTCTTCTTTGACGAAGAACATATTCACACTGCTATTACTTGACAGTACATCATACAGTTTTTCAGCATCTGGTATATCATTACCATAAGCAACATAGTTGTTGGCAAGCCTCTTCAAAGCTCCTCCAACTCCATCTGGAGCTCCTTTCCCATGCGATGCTTCAAAATATGACTACGTTGCCCCAGTGAATCCATATTCAAAAACTAGATTGCAAAACAGAAAAAAGTTATTTTTCTGCCTGTATTGAGTGGACGGGCCATCTGAAAAGAAGTGAACTGTTTTTATTTCAGGTTAGTCTGCTTTTAAGAGAGAAAGAGGGTGTTTCAAATGTGCCCAAATAGCTGGAGGTCCATGGTTGAGACATTTGGAAACTGAAGCAAAAGTTACAGGTTTGGACTTTTGCGGTACATACATTACACCTGTATGTAAAGTTGCTTGTTGTCGTGATCCCCCGAAGTGAAATGATTGAATTTCCTCTGAGAGTTTGCATGAGAAATTTTCGGAAAAGTCCATGTGGACCAATGCTTCACTATCTGAAAGGTTCTCTCTTAAAATCTTGTAAGCTTCATTTTGACGCTTGATATTAAATATATGCACTTTGAAGTCTTTCATATCTCTCTGGAATGCAACTTCAAGATCTTTAGCAGTAGCAGATATTTTGACTTTGTTTGATACGGTCACTTTCTTGATTTCTTCAACGTTATTTACTTTTTTTACTCTGGATTCTTTCCGATTTACCCATTCATACCAAAACACAGATTGTTCAGGGTTTAACAGAGTAACTGGTACAACCTTATTCTTGCATTTTGTACACTTATTGTACATACACTTTTCCGATAACTTGTCACATGCTATGTACTTGACTAACTCATGTGCACTGTCGCTTTCAATCATTTTTAAAACTTTTAGTTTTTTAACTTTGAACTCCATGTTTGTGTGCTGTTTACAAAGACACGTATCTCTACCAGTTTCTGAAGGTTTAAGTACATAGAATGGTCTGCATCTACAAAAGGTTGTGTATGAAGTAATGACACCATTTTCCTTAATAAAGTCTTTGTAAACAGCCTTCATTGAATCATTAAGATAACGTTTTTGTTTTTTCTCCTTTTTGCGTGTGATAGTTTCCTTAATTCCTGCCGTTGTTCTGCTAACGTCATCACTTAGAAAATAGCTCTGAATTTTTGCCTTTAGCAAGTTTTGCTTTCTCATTTCACCAGCTATGATTCGCTTTTTAGCCGCGAGGCCCAGTGCTCTGCTAGAAAGATTTTAAAACCTGTATTTTCTCATTTGAGTTGACATGATAACTGAACTTATTATCCTTTTATGTTTTAGTTTCTTTTCACTCTGATAAGTTTTTTTAATGGATGAGACAAGAGCATTGTGGAAAACTAAAGTTCTGGCAACTTTTGAATTCATGATATTTCTTTTCTTCAGTGTTTTATTGTTCCCATCAATTGACGAAAGGAGTTTTTTAGTTTTAGATTTTGGAGTGAGTTCATTTTCTGGTGTGGTCATTGTTGTAAAGGTTTCCTTGTTTTGGGCTCTCTGTAACCTTTTTGTCAATTTCCATGTCTTCCTTTTTTCCAGAGCTAGTTTTTCATTTATTTTCAATATTTTATCCTTAAGGTTCACATTTTCTCTGTAGCATTTAGCTCTATTTCTTAACAAGACCTTCCTTCCTCGTTTTGCATCACCACTAGCTTGAGAGAGGGGAGATGAAGGTGGTGTCAACACGTCTCCAAGCCTCTTCAATTTATTTCTTCTTGTTGAATCCCATTCGCGCCATGATTTTCGTCTAGCACGTTGCTCTCGAGGTGCCAGATCAGATATTTTCTTCCGCTTTGCATTTCTGAAACAGAAAAGTGCTGGTTGACATATCTTGTTAGTTAAGTATTTATCAAAGCACAACATACAACATCTACTGGCCTGGAAAGGTCTGAAAAAAGTTGGGGATTAAACAATAAAAAACTAATAGTCTTCCTGAACCTTGTGTCAAAAACTTTCACTTTGGCCTAAATATGTCAAAAATATGGCTAAGTGCATATTTCACATTCAGTGCTCAGGTTGTCAGTTCAATACAACTTTAAATAATATAGTATCAAATGCAATTTTTATGTTGAAACATGCTTGATGCAGTGAATGTGTCAAGTGAATTGAGATAGGCCTAAATGGACTTGCATAGCATGTTGTTAAGTACATAGAATGGTCTGCATCTACAAAAGGTTGTGTATGAAGTAATGACACCATGCATAGCATGAATGTTATTTTAAATTAATTGTGTTTTTCAGGTACCATATATTTATGATTAGTTAATGTAATCTTATTTCAGTCTGATTTGAATATTAATTTTATTGTGCTTTACATTTTTCGTTGATATCGTGACCTTGACAGCGCCTACTTGGCTATATTAATTTAACCCTGTTAATATTTTTTATATTTAGTAGAAGTTCATTTTGTTGTACTCCATTCTAGGATCTAGGTTAAAATGTAGATAATTATTAAAGTAGATAAGTTTATTAGTTTAAGAACGTAGTTTTATAACATATTTGTGTAGATGTAATTTAGTTTTTAGCACTTGAAAAAGGTTTGGGTTTTACCAAATCGAAACGTCGTGATTGTTATTTTTCACGTAATGATGGCAAATGTCCAACTACCTTTGTCTCCCTCATTTGCATAGCATCTCTGGAATAAATCTCATTAACATATTTTTGAAAAGTGAGGTTAGGATTGACCAAGTAGAACCATAGTGTTTTTAAATACTTCTGTTGTTTCTTAAGTTAATCAATCATAAACTATAAAAATAGTGGTAACATTCATGATAATGAAATGATGTACTTACCATAGTGAGATAGTTTTTCTTGAATATTTCATCCAAAACAATAGCAACAACAAACAACTTGTCACAGTTCAACTAGAATCAAGATGGCAACCCAGTCTTCCCCCTCCTTTCTCAAATATTATAATAGAGAGGGGCAGAATGTTGGTAACATTCCTGAGAAACATTGAGGACAGATATAACTTAATTTTTTTTTAATATGATAAAAGTAAATATAAAAATAATAATGACATATTTAATTTGATAATAAAGTAAAATTTTATTAAATTAACATAATTAAAGTACCGTATTATAAATTAACCTGCAATAATTGAACTGAACAATAAACATTGAGGGCTTGGACATTAAATTTTTTATGGTAAAAAAATCAAATCAGTTGATTTATAGAACAAATTTAATTTATATCACAATACAAAAAATATCAGTTTATAGCATTTAAACTCAGCTAGTTACTGACTAAAAACTTGACATATTCATCCTACCAAAGACCTAAATATATGTATAGAAAACTGAAGACATTAAAGTGGCAAGTATTTTGATAATGACCCAATGACATATGCACTTTTAAATATTATTGTAAGTTGTAATAATTTTTATCCTAATTGAAACAAAAAAGTACTAATATTTAGCTAGTTTTCACAGTGCGTTAGACTTTTATCACTAAAAAACCCATTGGGTAAAGTATTTATAACTTAACTTGTGAGTGACAGGAATGTCAAAGTTTAGTACGTTTCAGAATTATAACTTTTTAAGAAAAAAAATTTGTATCAACTCCCTGAATGAACGTGATTGATTTAAATCACTTTAAAATAACTTTAAATAGACCAATTATATTTATTTAAATCGATTTAAAATCCCTGCATTAACTTATAGATATAAAAGTAGCTTGTGTAACTATAAATGTCATAAAGATTATAACCTGATCAAGTAATTAGTTTTACAACCACTAGAAGCTAAGAATATGTTGTTTCTGGAAATTCATAAGAAATTTTTTTTCTTGAAAATTTTAAACGCAATTTATTAAACTTATAGAAAATCCTGTTCATCAAGTGTAAAAATATAAATGTGATACAATGACAGGTTTTTAGTAATATAAGTCTAAAGTTGATGCACAGTGAAAACTAGTGAAATTCCAGTACTTTTTTGTTCCAGCTAGGAACAATAATTTTTAAAAATTATTAAAACTTTTAATACTATTTAAAAAAGCATGTCATAACGTACCATTAGACCAGGAAAATAATGTTGTGATTTGATATAGTAGAGACCTCTTAGTTTTTTAGTAAATAACCTTTAAACTCAGGTATACATAATTTCTGCATTGATATTAGACAGTAGAACCAAAACTTCTTCTTCCTATCCTTCATTTCACTGAAGATATAAATCACATTATTCAGGTTGATTTTTCTTGTCACTTCATTTGCTTTTGACAAAAGCACTAAGCAAGTTAGTCGTTCTTGACTCATTGAACTTCTCAAATATGTTTTTAGTGGCATGACCTTGGAGAAGGATCTCTCAGCCTTAGCAACCGAAGAGGAAGAGTGAGGAACTTAACACAGGCAGTACACACATCAGGCTAGGTACTAGCCAGTGAGATGTATTCGATCAGGAACAGATTGGCAAGCTCCCAATTATTTGAGATTAGCTATGCTATTTTGGATTTGAAGGCACTTCTCATTGACACAATCTGAACAGAGCAGAAGAAAGGTGAAACATGTTTTTGAATTTCCCTTGACCGGGTCACTTCATTTTCTAGTTTGACATTCAAGTATGATGCCACAAAAGTTAACTGGATCACTATATGTGTCTATTACTGTCTTTATCCCTTCAAACCTCGAATAAAGCTGGGAACAAAGTGTCAAGAATCGGAAAAAATACTGACACCTTGAACCATTCCTTTGGGTCAGTGAGGCACTGATCCTCTGAAGTTCATCTGAGTGTTTTTTCGTCTTTCTCAACCATTTTTGTAAAAATTAGGTTTTATGCCTCACTTAACACATAAGGTAGTTGCTTTTTGAATAATTTTTTCAACTGAGCGCCAAAGCTCAGCTACATTTGACTTCATCATCTCAAAGATCATAATCCTGCATTATGTCAAGTGAGAGTGCTTTCGGTTCAAGTGAAGTGGAGTGATATCGAAGCAATACTGACATGTTTTAGAATGTGACATTGTATCACAAGTAGCAAAACAAATTCAAAATTGTCTAATGCCTTCTTAAGTCCAATTAGTACGGTGTTATTAACCTAAAAAAAGGCCTAACCTTGACATCCAAAGTAAAAGTTGTATTCCAACTCCAAATTGTTCTATATAACCCTCTTATTGTTTGGTAAAAAGTTACACCATTTTGAGCGTCGGGTTTGGGGGGGAGGGGGAGAAAAAGTAGGAAATGTAGTAGTTTTTTTAGTTTTTTGGAAATTGGTTGAAAACTAAGCTGTTTAGCACAAAGAGTGTTATATACAAAAATATTCTACATAAAATTTTAAACAAAAAATGCCCTATGCATATTCCCTGTAAAATTTACGGTTCATGAGTTGCAGACGGTGTAAAAATAAAAATGATATAATTTTTAAGGTTTTGCTGAGTTGCTCAATGTCTTGCATTTTCCATGCATCTGGTCACTTTAACTACCCTAAATCTGCACACGTTTACCTACAAGACTCGCTGGAACTTCTCAACACATTGCACCAAGAAAACGATTTATTTGTTAATTGTGGTTATTTCACCATCCGACGAACTGAAAAGTTTTGGTCTGGAGTATGGAGTGATATGACCATAGAACAGGTTTTGATGAGGTCCTTAAAAAGCATTGGTGGATTGACTGGCCTCTCTTCAGAGCAGCACGTGGAGCTACGAGATGCAAGGCAAAAAAGAAACAGTAAGGACTTGCAAACCTTCATTTCTTGGATTGAAGAACATAATCCGTTCTCTAAATAACCTGAACTCTCTTCCTTGTCAACAGGGGTTATAGGTGATGAAACTGTAAACTGCGATAAAGCATTTGAAATAGGAGCCATATCCATCAAAGCTATTGAAAACAAAACATTTAAAGAAATACACATGAAAAGAAAGTTTGCTGTCAAGTCTCTAGCCTCTATAACGAAGTCGGTGAAAATTAACAACGACATGGTATGTGTAAATCCTAACACTCTCTTACATCGGATGGTGTGTACAGTAAGGAGTGATGAGAGATTAGAGGAAATTTTTCAGTTTGAACTCTGTGCATATCCTCCATCACTGTTTGACGAATCTCGCTTGATGAGGAAGGGGAAAAAATCATCAATGGTGACGGTTTTGGTTTCAGATTCAAAAGAATCATCAAACATCGATGACCCAGTGAAAGTGTCCTATATAATTGACGGAGGCCACCTCCTACATCGTGTTGTCTGGCAACAGCCTGCTACATTTAAACAGATTTGCGAGCAATATAGTGATTACGTATGTACTCATTATGGAGAAGCGACTGTTGTTTTTGATGGTCACGAACGAAGTAACACAAAGGATCAAGAACACCTACGAAGATCACGTTCCAACATTGTGGTCAAAGTAGAAGACTCAATCCATGTCAACATAAATCGATAAATCAAAATGAATTTTTAGCTAGTGCTAAAAACAAGATGGGTCTAATAACCCTCCTTTCATCGCACTTGCAACAATGTGGTTGCACAGTTCTTCAAGTATCGGGTGATGCTGACCTATTAGTAGTCTTAACAGCTATTGATGAAGCGAAGAAAGATGTTCAAACGTGTGTTATTGGTGATGACACGGACTTATTAGTACTGTTGACTGTCCACGCACCTTCAGGGAATAAACTGAAAATGGTCGTACCTAAAAAAGGAAATCACCAGGAAAAAGTGTACATTATTTCTGACATTCAGCAAGGCATTGGGGATATGAAAGATGTACTTCTGGTTACATACGCCTTCACAGGATGTGACACTGTGTCTGCTGTCTATAAGAAGGGAAAAATTGCACCTTATAGGAAAGTTCAAGCCAACAACGTTCTTCGTGAAAAACTTATGGTCTTCAACAACCCCAAAGCCGACCCCAGTGCAGTGGCTGATGCAGGAAATTACTTCCTACTTGCAATGTTTGGAGCCAAGAACACTTAAGATCTAGATTGTCTCCGCTACCAGTCCTACTTGAAAGCGATTGCAAAGCAGCCTATACATGCATTACTGAAGTTGGATGCACTACCCCCCACTTCAGGAGCGTCCATACAGCATTCATTTAGGACCTACCACCAGGTACAACAGTGGCTGAATGAAGATAAGGATCCACTCGAGTGGGGTTGGAAGAAGATTGGCGACCACCTGACACCAATTACAACAGCACGTCCTGCAGCCCCCAGGAATTACTGTCCCTTATAATGTGTACTTGCAAAGATGAATGCGTTCGTAATTGTGAATGCAGAAGGAGTGGTCTAAACTGCACTAGCATATGCAGCAATTGCTCAGGCCAAGCATGTGATAACATGGACAATAATAACATCTTAGACGACGAGCTAGAGGAGGAGGATAATGTGCTGGAGGATGAGTGAAGTTAATAAAGACATTGAACATTCCAAATTTGAAAGATATTTATGCTTAAGAAGTGAATTTATGTTGCAATGTTCGTAGAAAGTTCAGGGTGGGTTTCTCCGTACCACAAGTTTATATGGCCTAGGCCTGTGGAAGCCTCTTTTCCCTTAAAAAAGAGTGCCCCTTGATAAGGTGGTGAGGTTGTCGTTCCTTCAAGGGCTTATCACTAACATACCACCGGCCACTGAAATAGCAACATTCTTTTATGAAGCTTATTTTTTTTAAAAATTATCAAAATTACGAAAAAGTTAACATTTACACCGTCTGTAACTCTTGAACCGTACAATTTAGAGTGATTATGAAAAGGACCATTCTTATTTAAAATTTAACGTAGAATATTTTTGTATATAACAATGTTTAGGATAAACCGCTTGGTTTTTGAAATATTTACGAAAAACTAAAAAAACTAGTGATTTTTCAAATTCCCCCCCCCCTCACCCCCAAACCCGACGCTCAAAATGGTGTAACTTTTTACCATAGAATAAGGGGACTATGTAGAGCAATTTGGTGTTGGAGGAAAACTTTTACTTTGGATGTTGAGGTTTAGGTCTAATTACACCGTACTAAATAGCTTCATTTCAGTGATTTGCCTTTTAACTTGTCAAATTTATGTTTGACAGAGCCTTCAAAATGTAGCAAAATCGTTATTCTGCAACCTGTCTTCCTGCCTAGCAAATAGGATTTAAGGTTTTTAACGGTATTCTTGGGACGTTTAAAGGGATGGGTGTATATGCTCAGGCATATGCGGATGATGTGGCATTGGCAAGTTTGCCTGCCCAGATTCCTGTGGTGTGAGACGTTGTCCAGTCTGCCTTCAGACTCCTAGAAAAGTGGTGTAGGGACAAGGAGCTCTCTCTTAATCCTAACAAGACCCAACGTATACTCTTCACTAAGAGAAGGAGGCTGGATGGCCTATACATGGTCACTATGGGAAGCACAGTGCTAAAAGCTTCAGGGTCGATTAAGTATCTGGTAGTCGCTCTGGACGCTAAACTAAACTGGCTCAAGCACCTACAGGATAAAGCGAGGAAGTTCAGAATGGCTCTTTGGGCATGTTGAAGAGCCATTGGAACAATGTGGGGTCTTAAACCAATGATGGTGTATTGGCTATACACGTGTGTACTTTGGCCCTCCTTATGTTATGCTGCAGTTGTCTAGTGATTGGCCATGGCACAAAACAGTGCAAGGCTAACACTAGATAGATGCCAGAGAATGGTGTCCCTGGGAATTACAGGCACCATCAGAACAACCCCATTGGCGGCGATGGAGGTCCTCACTGTACTCCGGCCACTATTTGTAAAGGGGGAGGCTTGTAAAGCAGCCTTTAAAATGAGGGTGTTTGGAGGTCGGCTGTCTGGCCAACCAGGACTACAAGGGAAAATACTATCAAGGGTCATTGGTCTGGACCCGCTGCTTGCAATGGGAACAGACTCAATGATACCTAGTTACAGATTTGACAGACAGGATAGCGCTTTCCATCCAAGCAGAGATGAGTGGTTGGGGAGTGCCGAGCCAGTACATGTTAAAGGAAGCATATGGTTTACGGATGGCTCACTTACAGAAGGAGGTGCGGGTGCTGGAGTGTACAGGAGGGGCGTACATAAAGTTCTTTCTGTACCTCTTGGTATCCATGCTACCAAGCTATACATGTTTACATGTTTATTAATGGCCTTCCAAGCGGAGGTGATGGCAATCATGTCTGCCACACAGGGAGAAATGCGTTTAGGTGGCTTCGGAGGAGTTGTTTCCATCTGCTCGGAAAGTCAGGCGGTGATAAAAATGATCAGATCATGGTGCCACATACCAGTTCTAAGTTGGTATGGGAGTGCCAGGGGATCCTGGAGACCCTTTGTCAGCATAAACAGGTGAGACTCCTTCAAAAGAAGGACTGGTCTCTCTTCTGACAATGTTGCTAGGCTCGAGGTGCAAAGGGCCACAGAGTCTAGGCTTGGTGACAGGACCACAACTCGGTGTGTCTAATCTAAAGTTTTCAAGGTAATGTTAGAATGATCCGCATTGGTCCTTAAAATTTTCCATCGCAAAATGCTTTATCTAAAAGTCATACACATGTATAATAGTTTCAAAATATTGTGAAAGTTCTCTATTAGTCACCACCACAACAAATGAAGCATCCCTTATCACAAACCTTACTCGTCACCGTTACAAAAAAATTTAGCATATATTAAAGTTAGAAATTATTAGCCTATGAGGGTAAATAAGAACACCAAGACGAAAATATTGAGTTTTCTTAACGTAAGAAACAGTTTTAAGTGTTGTGTTGTCAACATACATTTGAGTTGATCAGAAGGCACTTGAATGTTGACATTGTCGTTAGTGAATAAGAAAAAAAGACAACAGGGCCTAGGAGCTAAATCATTGAGGTATTACCCTAGGTAGAGGTAATGGTTGAAACCTGGTGCTTTGTACTACTTTTTTTACCAAATGGCTATGTTTTTCCAAATGATTCTTAAACCTTTTAGGTGTTAAAAGTTAAAACATTCAAGTCAATATGTTTTAAGTTGTTACTATCTGTCTTTGGTTCTTTAGCTGTTTAATTTGATAGATTATTAATTATGTTTTTATCTGTTATCAGTTTTGGTTAGTTTGTTTGGAAATTAGATAATTTTAGTAACATTCATCTTAAAGCCTTTAAGCAAGTACTTTTGTGAACCACTAAAAGGGGAATACATTATAACTGGTTTAGTTTTCATTTATACTGTTTTTTTTTTATTTTATTTTATTTTTTTATTCTTTAGTACTGTACATAATATCTAATATATCCAATACAAATTTAAATCTTTATTTCTTTTATGGTCCAACAACTCAATACTGAGATTGTGAAAATTTTATTTTACATAAATTAGTAGTAATTTTTCGTAATCATATCTAGTATAACAAATAATTAACTAAGAATAAAAAATAAGTATTAAGTCATTATGAAAAAATATGTTTCAACAGCAGTATTATTTATTCACTAGATTTTTTTAATTACTTCAACATTACTTTTAAATAGCACAAATATGAATTATCAATCCTAAAATATTCTTAGAAACATGACAGCTCGGTTCATGCTCAGTCTCACACACTTAGCAGCTTAGTTCATGCTCAAATATTCGTACATACATGGCAGCATGGTTCATGCAAAAATATCCTTAAATACTAGGAAGCTTGAATAGTGCTCAAATATTCTTACATACTTGGCAGCTTGATCATGCTAAAATATTTTGAAATAATTGCCTAATTTTTATTCATTATTCATCTCTAAGACGCCGATCGTAGAGATATGGGCGAATATGAGGCATGAATGAGTGTGATGAGTGTAGATGAACGAGTGTAGTCATTGTTACTATCTGAGTTCGACTTAGCTCAGAAAGGACTATTTATTAATAGCCCAATAGCCAGGGGAACTATGGGACCTACAGCTTTACGTGGAATCCGAACCACGTAGTGTTGGTCTGATTTTCAGCAAACTGACAAGTTTGACACTTAGTTCTCTTCTCTACACAACACCCGAACCTTGACTACCATTCAACACGGACACTCCAGATTTCTCTAGTAGTGTCTATATTGATGACAACCATTGAGCGGACGCTGTGTCGGTATTAAGAGAACCGAGCATGGAACCTATCGCCTACAATCTCCCAAACACTTTGTCCCCAAGTAGCTGAGTTACAGCACTGCGCCACCAGTGCCGACTAAAGCTACAACAAACAACTCTTACCTTTACATGATCTTCCATGATTCTGATTATATGATGACAATAATACAGTCAGCTTTGAGGACAAATTCTTCTCCTGTTCAACAAAAACTTGAATTACAGTTTTACTCCTTGTGATAAATTTCACTATTAATTGGGATATAAAAATAAAATCTGTTAGACACAAGTTTATACTAAACTTAGGGAGCAATAAGAACTCAACTTGCTGATTGTCCATCCACACTACTAAGACAATGGATAGGTATGAACATAATAAGCTGGCTAATTACTGGAATAGGGGCCAGTGGTATTTCTCCTCAATTCTTGTGTATTTAGTTCTGTAATTTTTATAGGAAATAAATCATTATTTCAGTACCTCAGAAAATGAACATAATTTGGATCTGGCACAATCACCTCAACTCCTATCCAAAAATGCATTTTGATTATGATACTACATTTGGGTTGCCTTCTCTATATGACAGGAATTGAAACCTATAACAGAAAGATAGCACTATGTAGTAACTTACTTAACAAGTTATGGAAGTTATCATTTATGTATGCTTTGCCTAATTATAAGTAGAATTTGTCAAATTAGTATAATTATTAAAAAATATAAATCATTACAAAAACTACAGTCTATCTATTTGAAATAATAAATTATGATATTCATAGATAAATTTCTTATTTCGATGTTTTTAGCAAGCTAAGAGAGAGAAGTCTTACACTACTTCTAGAAAATAACCTTCAGAACATTACCGTGAATAACATCGTAGAAGTTATTCAGAAGAAAGTACGTCTTATTAAAGAAGTGATAAGTAACAAAATATTCACAACGCAGTTTAGTGTATGATATCTCTAAGTTAATTTACTTAATATGGATTTAACTGTCTTTACAAACACAATAATAAAATTGTTTTCCAACACAATCATCTACTAATTCACCTTCTGTAATTTTATGAATGTTTTAATAATGCTTTTGTTTTAAATCTATATTGTGCTTTATATCACTAAAAATGCTTTAGTGACTGATTTTGTAGTTTATATAACCCTTTTTCTTTATTCCGGTTCATAATTTATTCTAGTCGTTTATTAGTATTATTATTATCTATCACTTACTTAGTCTTTTTTTTGTGTAGGTCAAATTCCTTTACGCACTGAGTGGGGGACTTACCCTTAAGAATAATCTTCAATTCAGGGAATACCCACTAAAATCCCTACGGACCGCAGTTTCAGATGACTTCATGCCTAGCCACGTGTGTTGCGTTATTACAAGGTCTCTTTTCTACTTCATATCGACACCTGGAGGTCACTCAGGCATCCTTCCTCACTTTTGAAACATAGTGCTGTGTTGGCATTAGACGCAACAGTTCTCCATGCTTCTTCGCTTAGCATCCTTGCCTCCACTATGGTGTCTGCCATAAACGGACCTACAGCGGAGACATGTGCTCTCCTCTCCCCAGCGAAGCACCCACATACGAAGAACAAGTGATGAACACCATCCTTGTCCCCCAGGCAGTAAATGCCAGTGGTGATCTGACCTTCCCCATCCCATGCAGAGGTACAAATCAATCTCTCCATGGCTTCGGCCGAGCCAGGGCACGAGATCACCAATGAGTTCACAACCCATCAGCGCTCACCTCATCCCACCTGTTCTGTCATGCTCACAATCTCCATCTGGTCTCTATCCCTGCTTCTTTTCTGCCTGACAAAAGATAGCCTGCCTCTCATCAGCGAGCAAATCGAGGGGAATGATTCGCGCCACGATCATCACTGCTGAACTGGCAACAGTATGGTAAGCGTAGGCACCCTTAATGCTGCTCTTCGTTGCACTGCCAGCACACACTTACTATAGCTCCTCAATTTCATCACACCCACCCAGACTTCCGTAGTGTGCCGTAGTTAAGAATGACATTTACGGTGGATGTGAGGAGTCTTCTTTTGCTTTACCTAGGGCCACCAACATTCCTTATTAATCTGCTGAGCGAGATGACTACCTTTGCTATCTTTTCACACACTGCTTCGATTTTGTTCCTCGTGGCAAAGACGACAGTCGAAGATCACACCCAATTACTTTCCTGCTCTCTTAGTCTGACCTTGAAGGACCCTAAAGTAAAAGTATTGTAATCCGAGTCAGCATTTATTAGTCATGTTTTCATCATTATTATTAATTTATTCAAAATACTTATAAAAGAAGTGTTTTGAACCACCATTCTGCAGTGCCCAGGTGGCTTATCTTAACCTCTTCAAGGAACAAAATTGAGTGATATTAGCCATCAAGTATAGACATTTCTTTTTTTTAGTGCAGATCTCTTTTAAAGACAGTTTCATGAAACATGCAAGTTTACATGGAGAAGGTTTGGGGTGGAGAAAATCTAAAGAATAAAATGAAATGGGAAGAATCAGGAAAATGATTTTACAAGAAGATGAATCACAATCCGAAGTCCACGCTCATGGATAATCAATACGGTACGATAGGTGGTTTTGGATGACATGTATCCCTTCAAAAATACCATAGAAAAGGTTTCTGTATGAGTGGTCTCAAGAATTAATTAAATTCTACGTAAACTCTCTACAATGTACTTCACCAGATGCCAGCAGCTTGAAGAGGTGGGAAACATCAGGGATTGATTGTTGTGGCTCTTCATGTTTTGACAGGTGGCCCAGTAGCATTAAAAGACAGAAGATTTACTTGGAGTCACAATAGGAATCTAGGTATAATAAGAGGCACCGAATCTGTTTATTGCAAGAGCGAAGCTTAGTACTTTATCAAAACCAACTGCTATCATCTTTAACAAATCTGGAGAAACAGTCAAGAAATAACCTATGAAATATGGATCAACTATCTTTGAGCTGAGTAAGGACTGGATTCAGATTAGGAAAACAGACACTACCAATTTCCTACAAATCTTGCAGTTACTTCTCTTTGCATAAACTTAATAATATGGTTTAAATCACTTAAAAGTGCTATTTTTTGGTAATTATCTTTATTTTAATCAGTCAGAAAGTTTTGTCTCCATGCTACTATAGACAGCTCCTTTATTAGAAAGCGAGCATCTAAAAAAACCGCACAACTTTCCAAAAAATAAACAAATTTCATAATTTTCAGAAACTCAACACTTCACACAACCAAGCAATTTATTGCCAAAACTTTCCAGGTTTATCAAAAGTAGGAAAGAATAAAATATCTGATGAGTGATCCGTCAATTTAACATAAGGCAGATTATAAACAGGAAATAACTTGAACAGCTTTAAAGATGAATTTCCCAAAGTGAACTTGCAAAATATCCTCAATTCCAGTGATGCTGAAAAAAATCCTATAACTCTTTCCAGACAATTGTTAAATT
This sequence comes from Stictocephala bisonia, assembly GCA_035578905.1. Taxonomy (NCBI): domain Eukaryota; kingdom Metazoa; phylum Arthropoda; class Insecta; order Hemiptera; family Membracidae; genus Stictocephala; species Stictocephala bisonia. Next base: position 34,824 of record JAQJVL010003831.1, read on the forward strand.
GGTTCAAATTTATTAAATTAACTTTAAATTGATTTTAATCAATACAAGGTAGAGTCAAATAAATCCCGGAATTGGCTGAAATATATTTATTGAACAAAGATAAAAACTTACAAACCTATTTCCTTTCTAATTACTCTCCTCCTGCAACAGCATAATTGTCCTTACGGTCATGTTGTTCAAAAACACCTTTGACACTTATTTTTAAAATGTATTTCAATGCTTTTGTTGCATTTTTTCTGACAGCTTCAGCATCGTTTTCCTTTGATTGGTGTTTTCACCTTATGAAAAGCGTATTTGAACAACAGCCAGCATGAGGTCAAGCGAGTATGGAGGATGTTCTAACATGGTTCTAAGGGTATTGCCATGCAGCAAAATTGTTTTCTGCCCATTTTTAAGGCCGTTTCTTCCTAATGACATCTCGTAAGTGCCTTAAAATCTTTGTCTGGCCACATCCATGCGATAATCATTATTCTTCTGTTTGCATGGACAATCTGTTTAACTCAATCAATGTTGTCTTCTGTGGTTGCAGTTGAAGGGCGTTCACTATGAGAGTTATCTTCAATGTTTATGCAACCTTCTCGGAAAGGTTTGCTTCATTTCTTCAACTCCGTATCTCTGAATTAACATTTTAAGATTCTCAGAAGATGACTTTTAATGCAAAACATAAGATTTCATGTTTTTTCTGTGTACATTAAATCAATTTTCAAAAAGCGACAATGTAAACACGCAAATATACGAAAAGCGCTCTACACAGGGGAACAATGATGACTGGGCAATTCTCCCACTAGCAATACCCCTTCTCCAAGAGTAGTATCAGCTGCTACACAACAAAATTCCCACCGAAAACATTGCTGTGTGTCTCTGGAGATCGATTCCGGGAACTTTTTTACAGTAACTCGTATAAAATCACAGCATTTACTCAAGCATATAAAAAATAATGTATCATAATTATACATTCAGTAAGGATTAGAACATAACCTAGTAATTAATTTTCCAACCTCTAGAAGCCGAGAAAACAATGTTTCAAGTAATTGATACGAACTTTTTTTCTTGAATTGAGTTCTAACATTTATAAAACTTAGGCCTATAGGAAGCATTCCTATCAACCACGTATTAAACCCTACTAGTGGAAGTAATTTTACTTTATAGTGGCAAAAACAAAAAACACAAAACATATCTAAATTACACTATGTTAATTAGCTCCACCTCAAAAAATCATCAGTTGTATAGAATGGATTATGACTGAAAAACTATACAACTTAGAATTAAATACATTTAGAGGCAAATTTCTTAAATATAATGATCAAGATAAACTTACGTACAAAACTAGAATCTATATTTTCCGGCGACAACTGCGTCAAGGTGCTATGTACATTATTTACAAAGAAACCAGACGTTTCGCCCATACTGTGATGTGGCATCCTCAACGGTATCTCTGAGACTGAATCGGCAAATGACCTTCCATTTGATCTCAATATGGAAAGATTTGAAAAGAAGGCACTTACGAGATGCCTTTTTGAACCCAAGGCATGTTATCGATATGAAGATGATGTATGGGCTGTGTGGCCTTATGTTATGGAGAGATTGGATGCTTTTTTACATCATATTAATACTATTCACTCTAATATCAAGTTTACAATGGAAATTGAGAATAAGTCTGCCTTTTCTTGACGTTTTAACTGTGAGAAGAAGAGATGGACGAATAGGCCACTTGGTATACCGGAAACCTACACATACTAATAGATATTTAAATGCTGCTTCCCTTCACCACCCAGCACAGAAGAATGCAGTTTTAAACACTTGGGTTAATCGAACTATTCATATTTCGGGACCCAAATAGTTGGAAGAAAGAAAGGCAAATATTAGAGTCAACATTAAAACAGAATAGGTATTCAGGTAGAGAAATCAATAATACTATTGGAAAACAGCTAAAGAGGAAACAACAAGAAAATAGGATAAGTACAAGATAAGATAAGGATACCTCAAAAAGGCATATTTACCTTACATAAAGGGAACAATGGAAAAGACTGGCAGAATATTAAATAAAGAAAATATATAAACCATTTACAAGCCACCAAACAAATTGAAGAATTTTCTGAGACCAGTAAAAGACAATATTCCATTAGCTATGCCTGGAGTATATGAAATACCTTGTAGTTGTGGGCCAGTCTACATAGGAGAAACCAAGAGGTTAATTTCCACAAGAATTAAAGAACATGTAAGTCATACTAAGAATGAAGATACAAAAAGTCTGCAGTTGCGGAACATTTCACAAAAACTAATCATTGAATTTTATTTGACCAAACTAAAGTACTTGCCAACATCCCACATTACTACCCGAGAATCGTAAGCTATAGAAATATATAAAAGGAGAAATAATTTTAATAAGGATGAAAGTATACAGCTTCCGACGACATGGGAAACCATTTTAAGTAAATTAAAATAAAATGTCATAGTCAGCCATGTTGATTTTCTTTGGCAAATGGCCGTAGGTCACGTGGGTTTTGCCTCCGCCCCTCTCCAGCGTACCTGCCAAACCAGTCCCCACCCTACCACCTGTTATAAAAGCTGGAAGGTCATTCGCAGATTCAGTCTCAGAGATACCACATCACAGTATGGGCGAAACGTCTGGTTACTTTGTAAATAATGAACATAGCACCTTGACGCGGTTGTCACCGGAAAATATAGATTCTTGTTATTACACCGGCCTTTTAAGTCTAAGTCCTCACTTAGTTAGAAAAATTAAAATCAAGTGTCGGATGCCTTTCACGTTGCAAAGTGATAAGAAGGTTCAAAGTCCATGCGCTATCACTGACAATTCAGTGACATTACGCCGCAGCAGTTATGGTTAGGTTTTCATACAGCTAATTTTTACTAACTATTGATATTTAGCATCCAAAAAAAGTAGCCTACTATCGTAGTATAAAAAGATTTGAAGTTGAATAACTAATAGTGCAGAATTACCATTCATAGATCTATTTGCACTTTTGTATTTTTAGTGCTATAGAATTTGCTATAAAGTTGTGGGAATTTTGTATTCTTGATAATCATATTTATATTGTTATGTTATCATGTATCTGTCTATGCATGCTTCTTATTATGTAATGGTGTTTTGCCGTTAGAATGAAATAAATTACCATTGGGTTTTATTAATGATCGCGTAGTGGTCAATAATTGTGATTCACCACAAAGGGACTTTTCCATTATATCATGAGAAATAATTGGTAGGTCTAGCCCATAGACCGAAATAGTTTTTAAATTTATATTCAGAGCAAAAAACTCATCAAAATAATAGAAAATTATTAAAATAGCATTCAATATAACGGAAATATGCCAAAGATGTTAATTGGTGTGATACCGTACTGGGGTTTCCAAATTTCCCTGTAAAATCCATGATTCTGCTGAATAAAAGCATATCCCATAAAAATATAGCCAATTCTTCACCCATTTCAGACAGTTTTCATATTTTGTTAGGTTGCATGAAACTGAATAATAACCAAAAATGTAAATGGGCCTAAATACTTCTGTTGCAACAAATTGAATAGTTTGTACTTGGCATTCACAATTCATAGGAAATTCATCTAAATCATGAATATTTTTAATAAATTGTATTTTTTTTTTAACTTTATCAGTGATATATTTATACATCAGGTAGTAGGACTATTATAATTAGGTCTAGCTGTAAAATAATTATACAATGAATTATTATTGATGTAAATTGACATATAGCCGTTTTAATGAATAAATAAAACTAAAAGTAAGGCAAACACATCAGGCCTATTTGGGATCACTATCACTGCATATCCCCACACATTTTTGAACAGTAAATAAATAGATACTTACTGTTATTTAATACATTGTTCTTTGATTGAACTATACCTTAAACAATACCATTCCTAATCCTAAATAACACTTAACAACAGTAACACAACACTTGTTAGAAAAACTTTGTTAACTTTAAATATAAGACGTTGTTTTCTTCTCTGCTACTCAGCATTGCCAGCATAGCTTGGTTTTTTTTCCTAGATGAACAATCTAAATTTCCCTAGATTACTCAAAAATTCCCTAGATATATGAATCCGACGTAGAAATCAGCGAGTACATATAGAATAGAAAAGACAAGTCCTATATTAGTACACGAAACCAGGTAAAAACTCTTGTATTACAGTTTCGAGGAAGTAGATAAATCGATTTTAAACCTGTTGTAACTTGTTAAGGAAGGTCTCAACACCAGAAATATACTGATTGTAAATTCCAGAAATTGTTCATTCACATAGTAAATAAAAGCAATAATTAATTGGAATAAACTAAGAAAAACACATTGCATATTTTAATTAAAATTACTGTAGTAACTATGGGGTTTTTAAGTCACATAATATTATAATTTTTACATCGACAGTTTAGTAAAACAAAACGGTGGATGGGAATGATTGTTATAATGAGATAAGCATGACTGGGGACTGATACCCAGATCTAGATTTCAAAATGTAAACGCTAAACAGACCATAAGGTTTCCAATTATTTATCATCACTGTCTCCCCTACATACAGGGAAATTACCCTGAATGTAATATGAATCTGCCCCAAGTCTTTTGTAGTATGAAGAATCTAAATATTAAGGTTTTATCACACTTCAATATATTTTATATTTATTTTAAATAAAAATTCAATATTTATTTACAAGACTGCCTATATTTCCCTAAATATTAGTGTCTTTTCCCTGTTTCTCTATGATCTTTAAAACTTCCCTAAATCTAGGGAAATTCTCTCTAGGTTGGCATCGCTGCTGCTGCTGTTTTATTCCCGTTCCCTGTGGTTATTCGCTCTCACTATAGCCTAGCCGTTCTAACTTTACCTCTGAAGAGAACACACCATGGCAACATTTTATACATTGAGCGCTTCACTCCTTTCTGACCAACGGCTAATTTATTTCCGGTCTAGATAAATCGAAACTAGGGCCTGATAGTTTTTATAGTTAAAATTGTCCGATTGACTTCGTTTTTTGATATCTGTAAACAGTAAAAAATTCCTTCTCAGTTAAACACTAAAAAGATATTTTTGCCACTAAAAAATAAATAAATGTTTACCCTCCTACATTCTTCCCAATTGTGAGTCACCGGATGTAAAATTTAGATGAGGGCTGTGGCGGTCTGGATGTGACGTTGCCCATGTCGATCTTCCAGTTTAGCCCGCAAACCACAGAGGTAAAGTAAAAACGGTTGGACTATAGTCTAACTAACTCTCACCCACGGTAAAGGTAAATAAAACCTGTAACCTCCTTAAACATACTGTACGGCGTGTACTCGAACGGTAGGTACCTATCACGCGCATCTTCCCGGTTTCTCCATTACTTTACTAATAATTTTCAGTCAGTATAACATCAAATAAAATGTTGTACTCGCACCACAGTAGAATAACATACAGCAGCAACACTGCCATTGCAGCGCTGTAGACCTAGCATGATACGAGGGCTCCTAATGGCAGGAGCATACAACCATAAACCCTCTATACAACTATACCACGTTGAACGGACGGATCGTGAAATGTATAGGCCATTAGGGCATCTTCAGCCTAGGAGGTTTTGAGGGGTGTTCGAAAGGAACGTGATGGCTCGAGGCAAGCAGGCAGCTTGGGTTCACGTAGGAGAGGTCCCAAGGAGGCCACAAAAAAGCATCAACCTGAAACAAAAGACTAGAACATAAGGAACAAGTGGATTAGGTTTATTAAAAATGAAATTGCAAGTTAACAGCTAACTATATTGACGGATTAGTTGGAGGTAAATTGTATGACCGGGAAGTGATCGATATATAAGGATGAATGGGTGGGGTGGGCAAGTCTTAAAATGCACGAGGGTCTAGAGAAGCGGGGGGCTATGGTGTTTAGAGTTAGAATAGAGAAGTGAAAATCCTATGCCTACGGGATAGAACATGGCGGGTTAGAGTGGCCTATTGTCGTTGACTATTTTTACTCGGAGACGTTCTTTTGCAGGGTCTGAAGTAAGGATTATGAAGGTTAGGAGTAGTGAACAATTGTGTGTATCGCGTCATATTTTGGGGTTACGGCGCCAACAGTGGTGGGATGGTGATCCGAACGACAGATCAGATTTATTCGGTAAGCTTCGGCTTTGGGTACCTCCACCAAGCCACGTGACCAAAATATGAACTGGTATTGGCTTAAATATGTAATATGGCTGCCATATAGACTTAAAATTGATTATAACTAGTTTGTGTTATATATTTCTTATAGTTTAACTAAGAAATTATTAAATTTAATAACATTAGGATATTGTAATTAACTTATTTAATTATTAAAGTGCCATGTACAAAATTATATTCATTATAAAATAACACTAGGAGTAGAATTTTGTCCATGACAACATCATGTCATATACATATTTAATGGTTTTAATTATATTAAATACTTCATTATTTTCTAAGTCTTTTACCTTTTTCTCGTACTCTTTCTCAATATGACATAAAATTAAGATTGTACATAATTGCTTCCAAAATATTCATATTAGTCATAGTCCAAACATTCATACTACACATACAAACCCACATATCCGAGAAAATAAAGTATTGGCCTCCAAGGCAAAGCCTGTTTGGAGGCATTTACATACTGCATTGAATAAAAGAAATAACAGTGTTAGAACAAAATTATAAATTCAAAAAAAATATTTGCAACTTGACCCTAGTACCCTCTTTTCCAAAATATTCATTCACAATACAGCTAAACCACACACACTCTAAATATAGTAACTATACTATAAACCATATTTATGCCTACATCTATTTTAAATAAAACTATTTTAGACAAACTATCGAAACTACACTTTCATACTCTAAACACATTTACCTATAAATATACAAAGTATACAAAAAACTTGTCATTAAGCATATTCGCCCATATCTTGACAATCAGTGTCTTACTAATGAATTATGAATAATGAATGATATTTTCAAAATACTGTTTCCTTTGAATTATAAATGTTGTGAACCAATTCCAAAGTTTGATTGTTCCATATGAATGCAGATATGATTTTTTTTAATCTTCCAAATATAATTCAAATAATAATATCAACTACGCATATATGGTATTGATGGTATTGATGGTATTGATAGCCCGCATTGCACAAGGCGGGTGGGTAGCGAAGTTGGTTTAATACCCACCCGCCCACCCATACACGCACAGTGGTATTAAGTAATAGAATTAGCAATTGCGAGCATGACCCACCCGCCCGCCCAGACACGTACAGTGCTATTGACCCAACCACCCACCCATACACGTACAGCCAGGCTTTGGGTATGGGCCCATGGAATAGCCAGGCTTTGGGGAGTTATAATATAATCAAACTTTTTGATTATACAGTATTATAATTTTAAAAAAAATTGATATATAGTGGTACTGACCCACCCGCCCACCCATCACTTATAGTGGTATTGACCCACCCACGGCATAAGATCTTATTTCATCTTTATATGGGCGTTACGCAAACGTACAGTGGTATCGGATATGTGGGTTTGTATGTGTAGTATGAATGTTAATTTGCCAAGGTCAGCCAGCACTGATATATTGTATAAGTATATAATATTCTGTTATGTATGTGCTGTATTACTACATTTTATAGATTGCTTTACATTTGTATTATACGTGTTAATATTGTTATTGTTATTGAGAAATAAAGTTTATTCTATTCTATTCTATTCTATTCTAGTTATACATTTACAATCACATAAAATTAAAATAAGAATACGATTTAAAAATTTACAGTTCGATTTTTATAACACTTGATTCTAACGAAACTTAGTGTCACACCACTCTTTATTGGCTAAATTAACAACAATAAAAATATAATTATCATTAGTATGTTGGTAATATATCACAAATATTTTAAGTGAATTATAGTCTCTGTATCATATATTTGGAAAGCTAAACCACAATATTCTAATAAATAATGGGAGTTCCGATGATTTCAGCTATCCAGCTTCGGCAACATTTCGAGATCACTACATTTTCACGATCACTTTCCATACTGATGTTCACCAGCGCTAATATCCCACATTTCGTGTGGTAGCTGCTGTAGCTGGGAGATCACAAATTTGTCACAGTCTAGCTACCAGAATTTTTGCTCGTTTAGAACCACCCAGTGGATACGTACAGCTTTAAAGATTTAGTGTGGATGCGAACATCATCATCCCCCATGTATACTCTTGCTAAAGATCTCCATACCAAGAGGATACAGAAAGGAGTATATACCAAGATGGAGTAAGGAAACAGATGACCTTTATCAAGAGTTTAATGCTACCGAAAACTCCAATACGGCTAATCTGCTGCTGCACTCTCTAGACAGAGCCGGAAGGAAAAAAAATGGGCAAAAACGGTTGAATATAAACTTTACCCATAGCAGTAGAAAAGCATGGTCAAATTTAAGGAAACTCTCTACTGGTAAATCTCCAAATCAAAGAGAATTGCTTCACCCAAAGGCCTCTGATATAGCTAAACGGATGGTCAGCTTATCAAAGTCAGCTCACCAACCTTTGGAAAAAGACGTGTTTTACAAGCTGAGTGAAATAAAAAAAGAGTCAAATAGCACCCCTGGATGTCTCCAGAAATTTCACGGAGGAAGAGATAGACAGGGTGATTTCCTCTATAGCAGCAGGGAAAGCAGCCGATATTGACGGTATTTTTCCAGAATTTCTGTTACATGCTGTTCGCAAAGTTAAACAATGGCTTCAAGTAGTCTACAATAAGATATTAGCTACAGGCAATTTGCTAAAAGCAAGCAAGCAAAAGTAGTAGCTATTCTGAAACCTGGAAAATACCCTGAACGAGTGGAAAGTTATCGCCCAATATATCTTCTTGGGGTTTGTTATGAGCTGCTGGAAAGGCTGCTGAACAATAGAATATCATCCATTCTTGATTCTAATGTCCCAGTTGAGCAGACTGGTTTTCGTCCTGGCCGAAGTTGTAGTAATCAGATCCTAGCTCTAATATAATTTATTGAGAATGGGTTTGAAAAGAAGTTTAAAATATCTGCAGCTTTTGTTGATCTTACAGCAGATTATGACACAGTATGGAGCAAAGTTTTGTTGCTAAAGTTCTACAGCCTCCTTCCTTCTCCCTTTCTTTTGCGACTTTTGGAGTCAATGCTTAGTGCCAGGCTAATAAAAGTATATCTCGGTAGTGAAGAAACCTCTTTTAGACAGTTGAAGGATGGTCTGCCAAAGGGGTCTGTTCTTGCTCCAATTTTGTTCAACGTGTATACCACTGACATACCAATAACAAAGTCTAGAAAGTTTATATATGCAGATGATATTGCTTTAGCTTACCAACATAAGGACTTCACAGCTACTGAAGAAACACTCAAAAGTGACCTTGCAGCCCTCGAAGGATATTTTAGAACCTGGAAGCTAAATCCTAAACCATCAAAAACCGAAGTAGCCTGCTTCCACCTAAGTCACAGACTGGCTAATCGAAAACTGATTATATTTCTAAATGGTGTAAATCTCCCTAATAATGAACATCCACAGTACCTGGGAGTAACGTTAGATCGATCGCTGACTTTAAAAGCCATCTTCAAAAAACATAAAAAAAAAAATACTAGCTGAGCGTGGAACAGTTTTGATGGACGCAATAAGTTCCTTATTAATGGTCCATCAATACCTGCAGGTGAAATGAACCTCCCTCGGAGTGAATGGAACTTTTGAATCGGTTCCGAACTGGCATGTGATTGCGGGGAGTCTATCCAAACAATGGATCACGTAATTACAGTGTCCTCTGCGTTCTTTCAAGGCGGGATTGGCTAGTATAAACAGAATAATTGAGGACGGTCGTAAATGGCTCGATGAATTAGATTTAGCTTTGTGACAGGATATCACTTTTGATCTTAATCCAAATATATATCACAGCTTAAAGAAAAAAAATTACTTAATGGTAGCTGACAAAAAACATACGACATATATATATATATATATATATATATATATATATATATATATATATATATATATATATATATATATATATATATGTATATAGTATTCCACATTATTATAATCTGTGTTGAATCCTACCGATCCTGTGGAAATTTCCTCGATCCAAATATACTTCCTTTCTAATTCTTCTTTGCATGTATATCTATTCTTCTTTGCAATGTATATACGCACTGTAACTACTGTATGTTCTATTTACTGTGTATTTATGCTCTATGACAAATCTACATCCTATGTTAATGGCTATATGGTCAATCACGCTCTTTTTTAATCTCTTTTTTTCTTATCCAAGATGGTGCTCATTTAACTGTTACTATTTTTCGTCACATAACCTCTCATGCTCTAAGAAAACAGTTTTTCTCAAGTTGTCAAAAAAGCATTCATATAGAATTATTTTATTTTTTTTTTTTGTCACATCAAAGACGCAGCAGAGGGGATTGAGGAGTGTGCAGTCTCCTGGTCCGTGGACGTAGAGATGGCACCTTAGGAATGGACGGATAAATTGATGTCTGAGGACTTTAACCCTGTATGTCTTGCCAAGAACACACAAGCCTTGCTCTAAGGTGGCCACCACACAACACTCGCAAGTTACGAACAGCCTAACAAATTAAGTACGAGTGCCTCCCTGGCCGACGATGCGTCAAGCGTGTGCAAATCCATGGCATTGACATGTAGTGGGCTTTGAGACAGCGAACCGCTTGTCCCCTACATTATCGTGGACGCCACGGACTACCACTTTAAGCAAGGAAGAGCGAAATGGAGTGGGTGAGGTGTGAAGTTTAACGAACAGTTCGTTCCGAAAATGGAGGTAAGCGTCTGAGAGATTAATTTAAATGCATCCGCAGGTGAGTCGAAAATGAGGAGGGTAGAGTGCTTTTTGTGGGATTTTTGTAGTAAATTTTGGGAGGTTTTATTTTTAAGTTTAGGTTTTGGATAACCTTGTGAAGGTGGAAAAGGGTTGTCCCCCCCTCCAATCGTGTGGCCATGGATGGTCAAGTGGTCAGAGGGTGTCTGAGGGAAGTTTGAGCCGGATAGTATCAGGAAAGGTGGGTTTTCGGGGTCGGAACGTATAAGATTAGGGAAATAATAGGATGGACCAAGGGTGATGGTGAGGTCGAGTGGTGAGAAGGGTGGCAGAATAGTCCGGTGGGGGCTGAGAATGAGTGAGCAAGAGCGCTGAGTAGAGCAGGGTGAAGAGGATAGTGGTGAGAGCAGAGTATGCCAATCTGGCATGGGTGTAGCTGGTTGGTTAAGAGTGAGTGTCGGCACGGGGATTGGTTCAGGCAGAGCTGGAGTCTTGGACATAGGTGATCACTAGGCTTGGGTTTGGCCTTCGACCTAGTGAGAACCGGGGATGAGGTGGGTTGAGAAAGGGCTGGTGTAAGTGGTTTTCGCCGGGTGTACGATTCAGAGGGTGGATGGTGAGGCTTTGCTCACAAAGGGACCGGTTTCTCTCACATCCCGAGGGATGGGATCAGAAGAGGAACGGCTCAGAAAGGTCGGTGGGTTGATGGAGTAGGGATCCTAACCGGAGCCAGAATACCTGAATCGCTAAACTAAATTTTGGATCGGGAAGCAAATCCTATCAGAAAAGGAAAAAGAATGGCCCTATTAAATAGACAGCAGTATATGTGAAAATAACAGAGAAATGCAGCAGTATATATGTACAAATAATACGGTAAGACCTCTAGTAAGGAAGGAAAGGTCTCTAGTAAGAACTCTAAGCCGACTACAATTGCACCAAGGCTTATCGGGGAAGAGACCGTGTGGCTAGCTGATTCTCAGCCGGCTATCCGCTGCCCAGTCAATGTGGTCTGAGGGTGCGACGTAACACTTCTCACGGAATCACCACACTACCTGCTCCCCACTTTAGGGAGGCACCACACCATGAGTTGTAGACTTGAAGGACGCAGACAGGCAGGCATCACATTAACGTTGTATTGTATCATGTCTGGCAAAGAAGTGGAATGGTAATAATCGAAAAAGTGACGTGACAGAGTGTAAACATAAGTTAGTTAATATTGACTAATGACAGCTGTGGATAAAAATAGTGCAAGAATACGCACCTCTGTTTCATCTCGTGTTGCTAGTAGCGTTAGCATAGCTTGTCACCAATTTTCAATTGAGTGTCGTTTCTGTATAATAATATACTGTTGAAGTACTGAACTTGAACCTTAAACGGTCCTCTTCAAAGCATTAATGAGCAATAAGGTAGTATTAGTGCCTTTGGGATGATAAGGGAAGTGGTATTTTCTGGAGGAGACTATTAGTCAGCTGATAGAACATTTTGTCCAACATCGTCTGCACAGTAGCAATAAAACTGGTGGGAATGATTAAACATTAATTAATTAGTGTTTATAAATGAACATTGTTTGCCTAAAATTTATTTCTCTCAATTAATTGTAATCAGCCATTTTCTTATTTATGTATTGGCTAAATCTAGATTTATAGATTGAAACAAATCTCCTCCTCTGTAGAATTTAGGGATTGCAGTGAACCAAATGTACACGAACTTAGTTTCAGGCTGGCAAAGAATGAGTGGGGAGACTTTTATAGTGTAAGTTCAATAGATCATAAATATGAAATATTTATTAATGCCATTTATTATTTTGACATATATTTTCCTGTTACAAAAATGTCCAATAAGAATGGTTAAAAATCAAATGGATTTGTAATGGAATATTTATTTGAGTAACATATTATACAACAAGAGAGAGCAAACTTGAATGGGACTCAATACTAGTTTCAAATATTTTCAACAAACAAGTTTCCCAGACTATTAGTCATAATTTAAGTTCCAACCCAACTCAAGACTCACTAACAAATAATACAGTTGACAGTTTGACAAGTTCCTCTCGAATAAACAAGATTCAACTCAAGAAAGTTATGAACGATTTACCCAACCAGAAATCCTGTAGGTTGGATGGCATGTCCATTAATTTATCGAAAAGATGCTAAACAACCCTGGAAGCTCTACTTTTTCACTTAAGAAACTGCTGATTACCTTGGCACGCAATTAGACGGTGGTCTATGGTGGGACAAGTATGTTAGTAGATTAGCCATGGTATGGTCTATAAACAGGTTTGTCTTTAGAAACATAGCACTTCTTAATAACATCGGATTGTCTAAAATATTATATGTTAGTTTAATTCAAAGCATCATTAAGTACTCTATAGTTTTATTAGTTATTTCTACCGATCAAAACTTAGATAAGATATTTTTAATTTATAAACGTTGATTCGCAGTGTTTAAGAATAAGACCATACGTTTTTTGTTTTTTAAATTTTTTGAGTAAAGGTGTTTTAAATGTTCAATCTTTGTTCGTGTATGAAACTTTATCATACATTGTAGATCTTAAGTTATTTATGGCGTACACGCATAATTACTAACACTAAGAACAAGCATTTCATTCCTTATGTCCAACAAATATTAAAAACCTAAGCCAGAATACATTGGGTTAAATTTGTTTTCGGAACTTCCTGAAAACTTAAAAATGTGAAAGATAGGTCTCAACAATTTAAAACTGAATTGAAAAAAATATCTTATTAAAAAGCTGCGATAATATGAGGTTACTGACTTTCTTTCCTAAAACAAGAATCAATTATTATTCCATTTCTTTCCTACAAATAAATTGTCTGCAACCCATGAACGGTCTGCACTGCTGCGTTCAAGTTAATAAGATGGATCCCATGCCCTGTGAAGAGGATCTACTGGATGACAACGTAGGTAAAAGTAAATAAAAATTATGACTGTAAGCTATCGCTAACAAGTTTAGTTGCTTATTAAAGATAATAATATATGTTAGTAATTAAATACTGGAATATAATTAAATAATAAATACAAACTAACCAGAAATTCACTAACTCTCAATTTCCTAGCTATGTAGAAGGTATATTTTCATTTAAAGTTTCCAATATAATTTACAGTAATGTTTTCTATCCACACCAAGGATTTATTTACAAGTAGAGTTATGTTAAGCTGAAATATAAAAAAAGTTTCATATTAACTTTTTGAAAAATGTATAGTTATGTAGAAATATATTAATAAGACTCAGTAATAAAAACACTAAATTACTGAGTATTGTATGCTTTTACCAATAAAGCATAGAAATATCAATGTTTATACATAGGTTTAATATTTAGCCTTTGCGGATCTCCTTGTGCAATGGTTACTTTCAAATATAATGTATAAACATCGTTCAAGAAAATAAAAGTAACTATATGCATGGTATACATTTATAAATATAAGCCTAACATTTGGCCTTATACTAGTTGGATTTATTAAATGATAACATTTACTTTTATGTCTAGTTCAAATATTTATTGTTTGAACAAAATCTAAATATTTTGTTAGTTTCATGATAGACAAAAAAAATATTTTTTATGTCACAGTAGCTTATAGCCTGTGATACATAAATCCAAGGTAAGTTGAATAACATAAATTCATACTAGAATAAGACTTATATTCAGCATTTGACTGGTTTGGTAAGGCCAAGTTCTTTAGCATTTTAGATTTAAACCAGGCCCATCATCAGATTCCTATTGCTAAGGTGTCGAGGCATGTCATCACCTTGTATGTTCTTTGGAACCTTTACCAATTCACTCGTGTTTCTATGGGCTTAGCTGTGGGAGCTAGACATTTCTTGACAAAGCTTTTAAATTCCATCTTCCGTAATGTGAAATTAAACTTTTTCTTCAACTATCTGGACGATCTTCATGTCTATAGCGACACGTTCCAGGAACACTTAGAACATCTGGATGAAGTTATGAAGGGCTTTCACAGCTCTGGCCTTACCGTCAACCCGGACAAAGTCACCTTCACTAAGCCTGATTTTTCTTTCTTAAAGTTATCTGGTATCCTCAGGGCGTCTGCATTGATCCTGCTAGGACACAGGGTATCGCAAACTTTCCTCCTCCTGGGATGCCAAGGATGTGGCCTTTTTTTTGTGTGAATGGTGAATTTATATCGGCGTTTCATCCCCAAAGTGGCCGAGTTTGCTGTTTCATTCAATGAGTTTAAGAAGAAGGGTGCAAAGACTGTTTGGGGGCAAGCTCATCAGACGTTTTGTGATACTTTGCATCATGCAGCCTCCAGTTCTGTGGACGCCATTTTAACCAAGTTCATCTTACATACAAATGACTCCTCCTCTGTAATTGCTACAAAGTTTTCACAGGAGTACGATAGTGTTCGGTAGCCAATTGCTTTTACCTCTCGTAAATTAACTCTCCAAGAAAAGAACACTTTATGTATCTATGAGCTAGAGTGTTTAGATGTGGTTTTTGGCATTGACAAGTTCTGCAGGTTCCTCGAACGTGCGGAGTTTCTGCTTGATTCTGACAATCAAGCGATCTCTTGGCTGCCTGCTCATCCTCGACAACTTGTGAAAATTGGTCGCTGGGTAGTTAAGATCCCAGCTTTTAAGTTCCATGTCATATAGGATGCTCTGTCCTACATGTATCATGAACCCAGTGAGCTTTCAGCTGAAGTAGCTAGCTGTTGTGGGGTTGTGCTGCTTGACTTCCTTGGCCTTTGATAGTCTGCTTATCCATCATTAGCAAGACCCCGAGCTATGCGTTTTATTGCGTGAGCTCCAAGAAGGAGGAGCCCAACCTCCATATTTTCTTTTGTAAAAAGTAGGTCTCTGCTGTCGGCCTTGTCGTGGACGAGGACCCAGAGTAGTGATGCCGAACATCCTTATCCCGATGGTCTTTAATTATTTTCACAACTCTCCTGTGGGTGGTCATTTAGGAATTCACAAGACCATCGTTTAAGATTCCCGGGACATGGACCGAGATATTGCTGAGAGGGTAAGGAATTGTCACATTTCTTCTCTTAGCAAACCCAGTCAAAATGTAAAATTGGGATTGCTTTTGGAGTGATGGAACGTCCTTTTGAGAAGGTTTTTCTTCAACTGTGTGGGCCTTTTCCCACGTAGCAAGTTAGAGAGTACTCACCCGCTTGATTGTGTTGATGCCTTCTTGAAGATTTGTTGGCTTGGTGGATTTGGTCTATTATAAAGGTCATCCGGTCAGTTTGGCCATCGAGAAAAGGGCTACCAAATTATGTTTCAGGTTGTCTGGTCCTCACCGCATCCTGAGGTTACTGTCACTGCCTTACTGCTACATGTACATTCTGGCAGGGTTTTCCGGAAGGCTCATGTTTCTTACTTGAAGCCTTACGGGGTTTTTTTCCATCTGCTTTGAACAGTAATAAGGGGGGGGGGTTAGGGAGCCGAGAGATTGATCACCTCTTTTTTCTACTAACTTTACTTGGTTTTCCACTTTCTATCTTTTCTGGCTAGGGCCCTAGCATTTCTTCAAGGGGTTCTATTTTGTGTCCCCTTGTTTGGGGTTAACTTCTCGTTCCTGTGTCCACTTCCTATTAAGGTTTTGGTCTTCTGTGGTGGTGGAAGGGAGTTGACCATGGTTGGGGCTTTCCCCTCTTTTGGGGAACGAGGTTGTGCCATTACACAGTCGGCACTGGTGGCGCAGTGCTGTAACCCAGCTACATGGGGACAAAGTGTTTGGGAGATTGTAGGCGATAGGTTGGATGCTCGGTCCTCTTAATACCGACATGGCGTCCGCTTGATGGTTGCTATCGGCGTGGACACTACTAGAGAAGTCTGGGGTGTCCATGTTGGGTGGTAATCATTGTGCGGATGTTGTGTGGGGGAGATAACTGAGTATCAGGCTTGTCAATTAGCTGAAAATCAGACCAGCACTACGTGGTTTGGATTCCACGTAAAGCTGTAGGTCCCTTAGTTGCCCTGGCTGTTGGGCTATTAATAAATTGCCCTTTCTGAGAAACAGTTGAACTCAGTTAGTAACCAGACTACACTCATCCACACTCATTCTACACTCATATAACCATTCATATTCGCCTTAAAATACCAACAACGTTGTGTCGGCGTCTCATATGTAAGAATGTAAGAATATTTCATCTCTGGGATAGCCTCACATTCCTCTATGTTTGTTTTCGTTTATATGTCGATGAGTGGATTTTATGTCCTCCCCGTCTCCAGGGTCCCGGAAGGTGGTGGATGGTCACCTGATTGCACTCTTTTGCTTGATGGTGTCTGGAGGCACGGTAGCGGGACTTTCGAGGTAGGCCTGCTCTATTCTGTGTGGCCCAGAGGGGGCAGCCACTTACTTACCCCACTCCCCCACTGTGAGACATATTCCAACAGGACAAGTCCTCGGCATGCAGGTGACCTCCCCCTTTTCAACTCTTGGCCCTGTCAGCATCCTTCGAGGACATAAACTTGACTATTAGTGCAGGTAAGTAAAATTTAGTGTTTTATTTACTCATTTTTTCCCTTCATTAGAGGGGGATAGTTGTACCGTGTGGACTTGTAATTAAGGATGAGGTTTTCTGGAAATAATATGAGAGTATCATTACCTTTTATTTTTATATTTTTTCATTTAATTTTTGTTGCCACGGACATGGCTTTTTTTCCTTAAATAGCGGGGTGCTTAGGGATTGTTGTTTTGGAGTCACCCTGTCTCGTCCGCAGGACTGGGCGTAATTATTAACTTAATTTTTTATATATTTGTAATTTTTCCAAATTTGCCAACCACTAAATCTTTCTTTCCCGAGGTCCCGGATATATTATAAGCTGCTTATTTATTATATCGTATACAATTATTTATTGTTGTACCTTTTTCATATGTTTAGTATTTGTTCAGTTTTATTTTCTTATGTGTGCTTCCAATATTTATTGTTTTGTATACGGACTTTTTTATTTATGTAATTTTGTTATTCATTTATTATTGTTAGTCATTGTTCAAGCTAATCTCGTATGTTGTTAGTTATTTTTAAATTTATATGTTGTTATATATTAATAGTTTATAAAAATATTTGTATATACAGTATATACAGTAAACAAGCTGGTGTATTTTCATAATGCTTGGGATTTTAGGAATTTAGACCTTCCATAAATTGTTTTTTGTATTTGGGGACTTCTGCAGAACTCACTTCAACAAGATATACATTACATTCATTTGTAGCTTTGACAAAATCTGTGGCACTTGAAATGTCAACACCATACGTCACTTTTCAGTCCGTAGTTCTTTTTAAAGTAACTCCCACTCCAACCAAAGGCCCCTTACCGTGTCCAACCTCTGTAAAGTTCGATTAAATTTCTTCCAACTTTTAAAAAATTGAAGGAACAACAGTTTTTAGTAAGTAAATATTATAACAGTTGCGATACTGTCTGGAGGGGTTGTCTTAGAAGAAGTGGAGAGTTTTGGTTTGAGGAAACTCATTAGCTGCCTTTAGCAGAATGGGCTTCATATGAGCCCATATGGCATGAGCTTGACGATCCAAACATTCGGAGACAGTTACAAAACATACAGAATTTACTTTGCCATCTCTTCTAGAGTATCTGACTCCGGTATTCAATGCCAGCTGACGCTTGGATGCTCCAAAATGTGTTGCTTGAATTTCCTGGTGGTACTTCGTGACATAATTTTCAGAAAATTGATTTGTAAGATAAGTTCATCTTCTTTCAAAGTTTCAATTTTCTTTCTTAACTCAGCATATTGGTATGCTGCATAAAATACATGTTTTTAAAAATCTTTTTTCAATTTTTTGCTGAACAGTTTGATCACTTTCGATACTACATCAATTATTTTAGCTTTTACAGTTTTTTAAATCTTTATCTCTTTATTTTTTACAGTTTTCATTTCAGTGACATTCTTCCATAGGTGATATTTCAGTTTGAAATTTTCGTTGATCCTAAAATGTACTTCTTTTGCATAGCAGATGTTACAATGTTCTATCATACAATTTTCACTTTGTACTTCACAAACTACACTCTCTACAACCTCATGGATGTTTTTTCACTTAAGACGTTGTTTTTTAAGGTGGCTACCAAAAGTTTCATGTTTGAGTACATTACGCAGGTTTCAGTATTATTTATTTAAGTACTTTTGTTGCGTATATAATATGTAACGCCATTTTAGTTTACGCCATGGCGCGAAATAAACAAAAAAAAAAAAAAAAACATATGCAGAGTTGGCATTGAAGTCTATTTTGAAAAGATTTCCAATCCTCAGTAAAATAATTTTTTCAAGTCAACCTGACATATTTTTGAAGTCTGGCGTACTCTGTCCATTTGTTCGTGATTTATTTGTGATTTTAGATAATTTAGTATAATGAAGTTTTGATGTTTTAAAATTTTTAGATTATATTCCAAGAACTATTCATACTCTTAGCAGTGTTTTCTCTTGAGCTATAAATTCACATGGTTTATCAGTTTTTTTAAAT